>DWEI01002096.1:0-15054 GCA_018245875.1 Mysoria ambigua | reverse complement strand
TTTCATACCGTGTTTAAAGAGTGTTGAGATCGCGGAGTACCAAATGTGCAAGATATAAAGTTTATCATCGTAAAGTAGTAACGCTAATATGCTGTGTTACCAACACAATTAAAACACGTCACCTTGGTCACAGTCGTAATGCCAACCTCACAGATAGTCTGTCACAAGAATATTAAAAATTGTCACAAGAATATTAAAACAATCGAATTTCAGCCGATGCTCGGTCGCAGCTACAATATTATTCTGTCTAAAAGCAAGTCATTATATTAACACTTCCTACATATGTTATGGTAACATACAAAAGAGGTTTTTTTTTTATTTTACTGTAAATATTCAATATTTAGTGCATATTATTCGTTCCCTGTTACCAAATGAATACCATTACATTAATATTATACACTAGTAATAAGTAACTAACTAATAATAAGTTACCGAACGGTTAGTATATCGTAGTATATTTCTAACGAGGTCTATCTAAATGTGCCCCTGAAGCGTTGTATATTCGAACATACCAGAGCGTACTTCGAAAGATTGATATTTATAAATCCTATCTACTGACAACTAAATTAAGTAAAGTTTATTCAAGCCTACTATAACTCCTATAAATGTAATAATTCTATATCGCAATAATAACATATCTAATTAACTCGACGTTCAACCGTTGTCACGTAAATAATAATTAACAGTTCCATTAAATAATCAATGTAACATCAAGTACAATGTATTTTGATGTGTTTCGTTCGCATAATAATAATTCATATATCATTGCGCCACGATATACAGAGGTTACTTAGTGGGCAGAGGACAACAAGTGCCAAATATATGTATAGCTAAAAACCCGTTGACTCGCAAGTATGATCTAATAATTATTAAATGCTATACGTATTATTAAAGTAATATTACTCTGAGAATGCACCAGCAGCCAAAGTTGTCTGTCGTCACGTTGAACGTGCGCCGACCTCGGATAGGACCGTAGCGACAACACTGTCAGCGTCGATTAGCGTCAACTGTACGTAGCGCTACTAGTTCATTAGCCATCATTGATAACTGCAGGGCGAGCATTGTTGGTTGGCACACACGACACGTGTTCATTCGTTCTGTTGGTACAGTTCAGTGTAAACTCAGTATTAATTAGTGGGTACTTGCTCCATTCAAAGTGCTACTTCAAAGGACTTAAATTGTTGCCTCTTAATACACGTGTTCTAGCAAAAGTATCGTAGACACTGAAACGAAGTTTACGATTACTAATGTATCATCACAGCAGGAGCCCTACGGGGCTAGCGGAGACCACTTACAATGAAACATCTCTATACTTATACGCTCTTCAAACATTTCATCGTAATACTACTAACATTGTTCCAATATTTTTCTCTGCAGTCTATTGGTTAGTGGCATTGTTCATGGTTACTCGTGGTTATCTGGTTAAATGGTTGTACGGTGACAATGTAAAGCCACCGAAGACAAGTATTCGTAAGCCCTTCAGCTGACAAATATGGTGGCTATTTGGATGTAAAAATATTTTGTCTTGGATGTAAGAATATTTTAAATATATGTAACTGCCTCGTTGGTCGTGTTGGTTACAGATGCGACTGTCGATCGGGAGGTCCCGGGTTCGATTCCCGGGTCGAACACTACAAAATTTTCTAATTTAAAATTTCTAGTAGTTGTTCGGAGTCTGGATATGTGCCCGATGCATGGCAATAGGCTCACCACCTATTCCATAAA
Organism: Mysoria ambigua; assembly: GCA_018245875.1. Taxonomy (NCBI): domain Eukaryota; kingdom Metazoa; phylum Arthropoda; class Insecta; order Lepidoptera; family Hesperiidae; genus Mysoria; species Mysoria ambigua. The sequence goes on along the minus strand of DWEI01002096.1, from coordinate 13,329 downwards.
GGGGACGTAAACGTAACCGGTGAATCGTGGGAATGTTCTGCATTCCTCTGCCTACCCCTTCGGTGATTACAGGCGTGAAGTTACGTATGTAATTAAAAGTAAACATTCAATTTTCTAAATACCATAGCTCAGGGTCTGCCTCATTTGTGACCAGATAGCCGTGCCTTCATCATCATCATCATCTTCAGCTCATTTATATTTGCCCTATTAAACACAATATACTATTAGACATGGAAAATTTTTCGGTTATAATCTCCTTTAGCACTCCTTAGAAAACGTTAAAAAGAATTCTAAGGTGTGAGGTTTCCTTACGATGTTATTCTCCGTTACACCACGTGATATTTAATCCTAAAACACCATTTTTAAGAGATGCGTGCCAGCATTTCATCTTTAGCCTTACGGAATCAGGGCTTAATTCTGAAACTACGAGGATAACAAGGCTAATAAATATGAATAATAAAGCCTATCATTCCCAACAATGTTAATTAAATTAATTAAAAACTAAAATTCTACGTGTAATACCTCGAGCCGCGTCTCGCAGACAGAAACAATAACACACTCAAGTGTCTACCGGCTCCGCACCGAGCGTCTGCAGTCTCACAGGCGGCCCACTGGCGACGCTCGCTGCCGTTCTTGTCGCTTTGTATGATTCGTGCCACAAAAAGATAATCATATAGGTATATGCTATGTTTTATACTGTTAGTTTTACTGAATACTTCGAACATATTATCATGTGAAAATAAATACAAATTACTGTATCTGCCTTCTTACGATTTGATTTAAGTTATGATGAAATTTAGTGAATGCTAATGCGCTAATATAGAGGGATCACAATGGCGGCTCACGAGCCTCATGCGGCTCTAGAAGGATTATTTGTGGCTTTCGATAAATGCACCCGAGTTCCCCTTTGTGCTAATATATTTAAAAAAATATATTATCGTTCCATTTATGTTTCAAAATGTCGTTTAAACTACTGACAACAAAAGACAAAAAAACGTGGCTGAGCCTGTATTAATATCTACATTCATTCTAAAGATATTATCATAGTTGTATAATCCTACTTCGCCACCTAATCTGACTGCAACACGCTGATAAGGAGATAAACAGAAAAACAAGTAATAAAATATTACGACGTGATCAACGAACATGCTCAGTATGGCGACGGTAATGGCGACCATCAAAATATTAACTAAATTTTAATTGTCCAAATTTACCTACATACCTATAAAAGTTTGTTTAGTTTTTCTGTATCACGTAATTGTTTGTCGTCAAAATTAATAATAACCAGAAAGAGCTAGTTTTGTATAAATTGTTAAAACGTTTTGTTAAGTACACACGCTTGGCTCAGCGCAGTGATACTGTACTAGATACTGCGTATGTTTACGCTCAAGATTTTGCTAAAAGACGTGTGTAACTGCAATTATAAGATTATTCGAAGTTATTTTTGGAACCTAAACTATTTCTACATGACTAAATTATTGACTGTCTTGTTGGTCGTGTTGGTTGCAAGTGCGACTGCCGATCGGGAGATCCTGGGTTCGAATTCCGGGTCGAGCATTACTAAATTCTTGTAATTTAGATTTCCAGTCGTGGTACGGAGTCTAGATATGTATCCGACACATGGCAATAGGCTCCAGACGTGAAATTTCGTTACATAGATTTATGTAGATGTATGTACATATGGCAATAAGCTAACCGCCTATTCCACATTGGGATGTTACTGGTGAAACGTGAGAGTGTTCTACATTATTCTGCCCACCTCTTCGGGAATTACAGGCGTGAAGTTGCGTTATTTGTTATTTAAGTTACGTTAAATGTTATTGATTCAAAACGGTATACTAACTGGCCAAAGTATTTTCGCCAATTAAAAACAGATAAATAATGTTTTAATAACTATTGTAAATTGGACTTACTGACGCTAATAAATCCCACCCAACATTGTTATTCAAAGTTGGTTATGGAGTCCATGGTCAGATGGTCCCACCCAAGACTGTGGTTCGCTCGTTGGCTAATTTCTTCAAAAGAAAAATAAAAACATCGTCTGTAGCAATGTTAGCTGATAAATTAACGTTTTAAAATGTAATTTAAACAAATATTATAGCATTGGTGATATACAAACAATAACGACGTGAATCCATGAACGAACATTTTTGAACATCTACTATATTCAAATGTTAGTTAATTCGATAATAACTTGAGATTTATACGTTTCTATCATTATAACATGCTTTCGTGTGCGAAAGTCGGGAATATTTACGCTCGGCCGTGTTCGCCTACCTCGTTAGGGACCTGGCGCTATGATACAACGGTTATGATGACATTAAAATTCAACGGTTAGGATACAATTTTATAATAATCTATTCTGATAATTTGTTAATAATAATAGTTTTATCATAATCATACCACGCCGTTTAAACCTAAAAACGAGATGCTTTAATAAAAAACACAGATACAATTGATAAACTTAACAAGCGCTACGTTCATACCGCGCGTACTATTCATATATACATCACACAATTAGGTATATACATCACACATTGCTCAAACATTTTCACTGATAATGTCCTTTTAACAGATAAAATGGTCAGTTTGTATAACATGCGTGATATTTTAAGAAGACACACCTCAAATCTTAACATAAGATATGTGCCGGTCTTATAATTATTCAAACATACGTATTTATGCATATGATAAAGAAAATAACTTTAAGAAAAAAAATATCTTTATAATCTTACTGATCGATGATCCATAGGTCCTGAGTTTAAATCCCTGATTTAAGTTATTCATGAGTTCAAATAATGAAAATTAATTATCAGGATTTTCCTCATTTAAGTTTCTTAGTGGTGGCTTGGAGTCTGGGTATGTGCCCGGCGTGTGGCAAGATGCTCACCACCTATTTCATACTAGGACGTAAACGTAACTGGTGCAACGTGGGAGTGTATTATACTCGTACACACATCTCTGCCTAAATCGGAGATTACAGACGTAATTTTACATATCTAATATATAATCTTGAAGCTTTCATATCCTCACGTCCGATGAGCTCCAGACAAGTTTGCATGCACTTGCGCTTCTGAAAAAAACTCCGAATGTTTAAATTTATTTTTTCTCCAATAAACATTACAAAAGTTCAATTCACACAGTTTCAATCATTCAATCTTAAAACAATTTAAGAGTGAAATAAATTATTCAAAGCAAAATTAATTTCACGATTGCGGCCGTGGCTGTGCTGATGTGATTAGTTGGTCCTAACGAATTCAGAGGCACTGAGATTTAAACGTTGCTTACATAAACTTATTCATTTTCCCTCCCAGGGGTTAATTAAATAAAAGTATTCTAATTAGCCAGTATCGTTTATCCTTTCTCTGAAACATTGTTCATATCCAATTTCAGCGAAGCGGTGCGGCGGTCTTGACGTGAGAACATTACTCAGGCCGCCACAACATACACGGTTACTTTTGTTACGTTAATGTGGATAGAGATATATTACATTTATTCCTATCTATTATCATTATGTCCATCCAAACGGCGTAGGGAGAAAACACAAACGGCCAAGTATTTTTATCGTTACAAGCATGACGCGCTTCTTGTATAGGTATTCGTGACTTTTTCATTGGTGCGTTCTGGGCCTCCCGGCAGCCAGTGTCTTACCTATTTATGTATGATATGTGAGTCTTGGTTTCCCTAGGAATCTGTTTCCATCAATGCTCGCATTGTATACTCTCTAGTAAATTTTTCGTCTGCCACTCTTCTTATATGTTCGAACCATTGGACAATGCTCTTAATTATTTTATTCATCATTGAATTTCGGGTCAAACAAATAGCTTACAACAAATGCAAGACCTTTAATAATACTTTACGAGTGTATTTCTAGTACTCTATAAGAGCACCTGTTTCTAGAAATCGTTTGCGAAAGTATGTTGTGTGATGTGTAGGTACTTGTGATGCAATTATTACGAGCATACAGCTGTGTGCACCGGAAACTCACCCAAGGTTACAACAGCCAATCGTACGCAACTCCGCACACACGATAATTGCACAGTAAAACACTGCAATGGTAACATAAGCGTCATACGCAACAATGGATTAGATAAAATATTTTGTCGCGTATATAATGCTTCGAAACGAACGTTCCTGTATGAATTAAGGGATGAAGTGAGAAGGAGTAAGTCTGATCTGCAAGGAGAGACGTTTCGAACTCCGTTCTGTCTCTACCCGGTAGAGTACCTGCAGGGACAACGTAGCGATAACAATAATATGTGTTCGTACGTGCCCAGGTAATATACATATGATCATCCACTCTAAGTGCACAGCTGGAAATAGGTCTCCTGAAAGGTTTTCTCGTCCTGAGAGGTCTCCTGAAAGAGACCACGACCTATCTCGCCTACACTGCTAAGTGTCTTGCCTGGGCCACGCCGTACGACGATCTACCAGCATCGAGTTTAGTAGATGATTTAATATGCATACTTCTTTCTACTATGCGAAATTTCAAGCGTCGCGTGTATCGAGTTATGAATTGATGGTTGATTGGTTATACTGGCTTATAATAACTCTGGGAACACAGAGGCAAAGTATACCTCTTTACTTGGTTTAATCTTCTCTTTTGAGACGTTTATATCAAAATGTTCCTTGTTTTGCATATGCCGAAATCAGTTCGGAATATTCAACCTTTGAAAAAGAGGGCTCACTTTTTAAATACGTTCATCGTTCTAGCTTTTGGGTGCGGATCCTCTCAGAGCGACAGAGTTATGGCACAGTCAGCCACGCCAGCTAGCCTTAGAGACTATTTCTATTATGAAGTGAAAGGTGTCACAAGTTTTCTCACGAAATTTTCTTCACCGTTAGATATATCAAAACATAACAGCCTGTAAAGGCCAAAGAGACTGGAAGTTTCCCTACATTGCACCAGTTACGTTGGCGTTTCGGCACATCGGGCACAAGTCCAGACGCCCGGCCACTATAATGAATTTCCTTGAAAAATGAGAATTATCCATTAGAACCCCGGATTGGACCTCTCAATGAGTCGTCGCATTTGCAACCACTCGAGTATCTAGGCAGTCAACTAGCATAGCAAGTGAAATTTAACCTTAAAATGTACATTTTTCTATAAAGAGGTGTGCTCTTTGATTTCAACCCACGATTCCACATGTGAGGAGTACAATTTCAAACCCCTATACTATCACCGATTATTGATATATCACTTAATTTACGCAAAAAAGGCGTTCCACAAACAGTTGCCCTGATAACATATAAACTGTCGGAATAAGAGAAAAAATAAACGTAGACTAGGTATGGAATATATGTATAAATAAATATAGCAGCCATCTAAAAAATAAAAAAACTTACTTCTACAATATCACGAAAAATCTATTACAACAGTGCATCATACGAGTCTATTAAAACTTCTATATACAGAGCCAGACATGACAAGAAAAAAGTCTCATGCCGGCCGGGATTAGCCGAGCTCCGAGATATAAAAGCAGGATCAAGTGGCTCCAAATAAAGACGCTACTCGGTCCCTAATAATTCTCAGGTTACTTCAATTCAGTTGAATTAACCCTTGCGTCCCGCACATGCCTAGATAATAAAAAAGATTGGATTGCTCACGAATACGATTACCGAAATCACCTAATTCTGTGAAGCGCTAGATCGGTGTCAAAAATCTTTTTTATGTATCAAACGTAATGAGAAAACTTTCAAGTTTCCAATTTTAAATTAAATTGAAATAACTTATATTATGAAATTTCTTATATATATAATTTAGATATTCTAGACGTAGTTAAGTTTCTGGATATGTACCTGATACATGGCAATAGGCTCACTATCACCTGTAGTGGCACATAAACTGGTGAAACGTGGAAGTGTCCTGCATTTCTCTCCCTACCTCTTCGGGATTACAGGAGTGAAATTACGTTATAATGTGAAATTTTATTTTAACAATTTTTGTGGGTTTCTATAAAATCTAACCAAAGATGTCTGAATTATAATTTCTTAAAATTACAACTATGTTTAACTACATAAACGCAACTGAGTTCCTTTAAGAATATTACACATTTTTGTCCATTTATAATATTAAAACAAAACAAATAAACTACATTTTGCCAACGACAAAATCGTTGTGTTTATCGAAGAAACGCTCGTTGAACTTAGTTTTGTTCTACGAGCCGTGATCTCGCGATCTGGGTTCGGGTCCCCTCAGTTTTCTGTGCCAAACTCTCGTACTTTGGGTTGCCGTTATTATAATTGGGATCGTGTAAGATCTAACTTAATATTTGACCACGGGTTAAGAACCCATTCTGGAATTTATTTCTTCGTTGCGACTTCTATCATGGACATACCATCTCAGGCGTCTTTCGGCAAACATGTATATGTATGCGATGGCAGAGTAGGGAGCACTTTAGGAGTAGTATATGTGCTTGTCGTGCTGTCTTTATTCCAACATTCGATGCGAATGTAGATTTCATACAACCTCCCATCAGAAACAGCCATTCTTGCTGAACTGGACTGACATTATACTGATGTCGCCATAAATATTGGCAGCTACTATCCATATTAAATTTATATTCGTACTTCTTCATTGTGGGAATAAGTATCCATTGTACAGTTATAGTACAGGCATGCGGCCTGGGAATCGTTGAGCACAAACTCTCTAACCAGCTACGCTGCTGGTCACAGTATATTTAACTACTAACAAACATTCAATCCTAGAAACTATACAAAAATATCTTCAACTCTTAATACTTTTGATACAGGCCATACGATACGCCGAAACCCATTAAAGTTTATAAATGAAGCGCAGATCGTCCACATCACTTGGTGGTGACGTTGGCAATCTTACACCCCGGAGGTCAGTGTTCACCGATAAATAATTCTGTCAGAGCGATGCGATAAGGGACGTCGTTACTTATCAACGACCACCTTGCACTTGTGAAGTTATAGATATGTACAACAAATGGTATTATCATACTCGTTCTTACTCGTAACTGGTGAAACGTATGTCATTCCTCTGCCTACGTCTTCAGGGATTCGGTACAGGCATGGTGACGTCACGTGTTAATTAAAGGGCATGTCATATTTATTATTACTTAGGAAACATGTGATATGATTTACTCTATTTTCGGTCAGTAGAGCATCTCACGGTCCTCGAGCGCCTTCTATACCTACTCGTGTGTCTGAACAAGTACGAGTACGGTGCGGCAGACATAGCAGCGAATCTTCTGTACTGACGTGTATTAGTTTACAGGTAGATGTTGGACAATATTACATTATAAACTAAACCAAAAGCTCGATAACAGTTGACGAGTGACAACATTTATTAATTGTTTTTGAGGTTTGGGCATATCATTAATATTTGTTCGCATAAACATACTAGATATCGTGTAAAATGTTTATAGAACGGAGTAATTGACTGACACAGTTAAATAATGTATTACTTACGTTAATAAATTCTAAACTCAAATCGTAAAATGACTTTGTCGTTGATAGAGCTGATTGCAAGCGCATCTGCGCATCTAAAAAGGTCTCGGGTTTAGCTCCCGAGTCGGGCACTATTTAATTTTTCTAACTTAAATATGTGTCCACTGTATGACAATAGGCTCACCACTTATTCTATAGTGAGACGTAAACGTAACTGATGAATCATGGGAATGAACTACACTTCCCTGCCAACATCTTAGGGCATTATAGGGATGATGTTAAGTTTTTCTACTTGATTAATAATAAATTCCAGTTAGTAAAATCTCTGACTAATTTTCCTGGTATATCAGAAATACAATTCATTCAAACTCTTTTATTATATTATATTATATTGGAAACTATTTACCAAGATTTTTAGAATTCTTTCACGACTCTAAAATCTGTATACAATTATACAACTGTCGTAAATATTTAATATCTATACCCCCAGCCGTGATAAGAGTTTCAAAGAATTGGTATCTATACTTACACAGTAGATGATTATTATATGATTCAGCATTTCCATTTTAAATCTATTCAGCTTAGTTTCTTCATTTCTAAGAACACACAATTTCTCAAGCGGTTTATTCGTGATAACCGTTTTACGATTTGAAATGTAAACATTTTTACAATGTTTCTGGGGTTCAAACGAAAGGAATTCATAATGGGACCCAGCGTGATGGCAATGATAATGACAAACATTTGGTTTGTAGCCTCCATGTATATATTTGTTTATGAACAATAATATAAAGTCATAATGAAGTGACATTATTGTAACTAGTTCCAACACCTTACTGCCCAGTTTTGATTAACGTGTAAGTACGTGTGTGTTCTGTCTGCATTGGTTTTGCCGCTTCGCGTTTTGTACGTCGCATTTATATTTTGAACCTTCCACTAGATGGAAAACATGAAAATACTTTTTGCACGGCACCTCTTTTTCACCGCAAACATTTAATGTTTCATTTCAAATTTTCATAAATGCACGTCAATTTATATCTTCCACTTAATGTCTCAACACGGGACTGTTTTTGAGAACGTAACATTTAAACTTCACCATCGTGGCGTCCAACTATGACGTAGTAAAACGTTCAACATTCGCAGGTTCGGAACGCGACGGCGGTGTTCATAATGAACCTGTCCTGCTCGGACCTGCTGTTCTGCTGCTTCAACCTGCCGCTGGCCGCGTCCACGTTCTGGCGGCGCTCCTGGGCGCACGGGCGGACGCTGTGCCGGATGTTTCCTCTGGCGCGCTACGCGCTCGTCGCCGTGTCCCTCTTCACCGTCCTGGCCATCACCATCAATAGATACGTCATGATCTCACATCCCAGGCTCTACCCCAAGTAAGTTCATCTGTATTATGTGTGACCGTTTAACATGGTACCTCTTCTGTATGACATAATGGTCGTGGTTATTTTACTTAAAACAAATATCAAGAAATACATACATATATTTTATCGATTACTTTTGACTGCTTATTTGTTAGTCGTATAACGTAACAGTTGATAACAGTATAAATGATTCATAATTTATTATCATTTTTAAATTAGGATTTACTTGTATTAAATAAAAACTAAAACAATTTTAAAACTAACCTAACATCTGATTGTTGCACGCAGGTTGTACAGAGGGAAATACTTGGCACTGATGGTAGCCAGTACGTGGATTTTCTCATTCGGAGCTTTGATAGCTACGTGGCTTGAAAAATGGGGACGATTTGGCTTGGATCCTTCCATAGGTTCCTGCTCGATACTCCCAGATCGCAACCACCGGTCGCCTAAAGAATTTCTTTTCGTGGGTGCCTTTATGTTACCCTGCCTGGCAATAGGCATATGCTACGCGCGGATATTTTGTATTGTTCGAGAAGCAGCTAGAAGATCTCGAGCTCCTGGTCGGGGAAGACAACGCACTGCGCTCGAAGACTCCGCAGTGGGTTCAGCGTCCACCGCATTAGAAAGATCTCCCGGACCCGAGAATGGCGTTAACCATGTTGCACCGCCGCGAAGAGCTCTTCTGGCGCCCCCGATGTTGCAATGCCCCCCCACACCCGCACCAGAACGATCCTCATCATCCGGTGTTGATACGCTAGATGGGCACGATGACGAATGCGCACTGGACGCCAAGCCAAGAACTCCAAGTGGAGGTGACACAGCGAAACGACTTCGACACGCGGCTGTGGCTTTAAAGCGATCGCCAGCACCAGCTAGACCGCCCAAGCTAACCCAGAAAGACAGAAAATTACTCAAAATGATAATGGCTATCATGCTCTCTTTTTGGGTCTGCTATTTGCCGATAACTCTGACGAAAATATTTAGAGAGTTCACGTCACATCCGGCGGCGAACGTAGCCGGCTACATCCTGATATACCTCACCACGTGTATCAACCCGATAATTTACGTGGTGATGTCGAGCGAGTACCGGCAAGCGTACAAGAATCTGCTAATGTGTCGCAGGAGAGCGTGACGCCCGGCCGGCGAAGGCGTCTCCGAGAAGCGTCCGCCGTGAACACCTCGTGAACCTCGGAACTGTCTCGCGTTGTGAAAGTATTATTTAGTCTACGTAATCGTCCTGACTTTTAATACGTGCGCGTAATTGGGAATGTGTAGTTCGGGACATGTAAACGTACATGTGAACGATCCGTTTGTTTATTTGTAAAACAACTGTTGAATGTATGAATCGTTAATGATGTTTTCGTCGTGTGAAATAACAATGTAAGCCGTCCGGGATTGTGCTAAATAGAAAACAAAGCTCAGAAACAAATGTAGGTTTCATATTGGCTTCGAAAAATGGTGAAGTTGAAAAAACCATAATCTTAAGATGATATTTTCCATTTAATTGTAGTGTGTAAAAGTGTAAGTATACATTTAGGACTTATTATCTCATATTTATTGTTAGTCGTAACATGTTCTAGTTGAATCTTTGGCTATAATCAAGTTATAAATAGGTACAAGTGAAAGATAATTTTCACTACGAAAGAAAAATTTTTGAAATGTAGGATACCATATACATTTAATGATAACATTATTCATTATAAAACTGTATATAAATATGTATTCAGAAGCATTCCATGAGAAAATAATAAAAGAGAAGCACTACTACCGACCATTATATTGATACTGTGTAATGGTAATTATGTGAATGACAAAATAAACCAAGAAAACTAGGTCTAAACTATCAATAAATTTGTTATATTCGCGTTTGACGTGTGCGAACGCGGTTAAAAGATTCGACTGTTATCAATGACGGGCGAAACCCGATGTATCCTTAAAAGTGAGTCACAAGGGAAACTCGCAGTTTAACCGATTCAATGACAATATTAAACATCATTTGTGTATTAGTTACTGTTGATGAGTGACGTGTCAGTGAACGTGGGCAATGATTGGTGCATCAGAAAACTCGAGCAGCGCAGTTCACGGTAACGGCAGTGTGACGTACGGCACTGATGATGAGCTGGCTGCAGTGGAGCTGTTCACTGACTATCCTGCGGGATTGCTGCGCTTCGCGACCGGATGCTGCATCTTCTTCATGGTGATCGGCATCCCGGGGAACATCATCACAATTGTGGCGCTTGCTCGGTACAAAAAAGTGAGTACCTACTATTTTTTATGTTGTCACTCCGAGTTCAGTACTGAGTCGGTATAGAGCACCGACTATTAAATATATCTATGCTTAATTCCCAACAGACCTGAAATACCTTCTACTTGCACCACTCTTGGTACCTGCGCGCCGTGTTTTGAAACTGCGTAATTACCGACTAAACCTATTCATACTGATTTATTGATTTAAAAAGCAACAAAGAATTTCAATTGCTCAATTAAGTTCAATTAAAATCGGTAGCAGATTTCAAACCGTGGTGTGCCCTGTCTTATAACTTTAAATGTTTGTACCAACTGTAGATATCATTAATTGGAGAACTGCGGTTCCGTCAAACAGAGGTCAAGGTCATCATTTGAACGATAACAACATTCGTTTTTGAGATAACGAATAGTTTTCAAATGTATTCATACAATTATTTTAAGTTTCACAACTTAGACTATACTCTAGTAGGTATATCAATAAGGATGTTATATTTCATGTAAAATATTTAGTTCTGCCTCTTTCACAGACAAAATACATGTAACATAAAAACGGCAAAGCTTAACGAATGAAATAATTCGAGTAAGCAAGATTATCGGCAACAAATTGAAACATAATCGACGAACAAAACGAGCCATCAGTACTGGCGGCTGGGGTCTTCGTACATAGTGATATTAATAACAGATGGACGTTTTCACATCGAAACGATTTCAGTAATTGCTGGGCTAATGTTTTATATCTATTTCAATATAGTATAGTTATTATGCTTACTTCACAATAACTCGATGACTATATAATATTACATGCATGGAAATTCGGTCATTTACATTGATTTTTGATTGCCTTTGACATAGTGTGATTTTAAAGAGGAAAATTTTGTTGGCTTTGTAATCAACTTATAGATATAGATACTTATGTATGGTACACATATATATACATATGTGTGTAGTGACATGTGACTAAAATGCATTTGTAGTTATTCCTGTATGCATCCTAAAGGTTTTCCCTATATCAAGCTGAACCAATATTTTTTCCTATCCTTTCGTCATTCCACCGTAGGACAGAGGTCGCCTCTCCACATAATAAAGTAAAAAGACTTCATACGTGCTACACAAGTCGCTACGCACAGATTTCCTCATGCAGTTTTCCTCAACCGTTCTAGAGAACGTTATTAAATTTAAATACGCATGTCGCTTCCTAGATAAGAGAGTACATACGCGTCAGGGATTTGGTTCTCAGATAACGGACTCAGGATTTAGAAACTAAACCACTGTCCCCTACTTAAAAGTCCCCTACCCTTAGGTATATTCATGAATAAGATTAAATAGGAACTTATTCAATTAGTTGACCTTTATAAATGATTATGGAATAATAAACATCAGGGCTGATATTTGCAATGCACCGCACGAGCCCCTTGAAACACTTCACACGCCTCACAGAACTGCACGGAAAACTGTGTGATGTGCAAGTTTTGCTCGGGAAGTTATAAATGTTCGATTCAAAGAAGTAATTCTGAGTCGTTTGTTTTCTGTATGTAGTTTAACATTATTTAAGGTTCAAATTTATATTATAACTTGAGTACTTCATATCAATACACTGATTCAAAGTTGACAATTGACAATTCTATGGTCTATATATGAAACATGATATATTTGTGTATTATAAGGCGGCAACAACCGATCTGTAACAGTCAGCGTCATTACAGGCGTGACGTTATGTTATTATTAATGCCTGAAATACCGGATACTTAGTAGCAGTAATCGTTCGTAAACGCTCAAATTAAGAACAAATCATCAGCGGGGTTAAACGGTTGCTGTTCTAGACATATTCTAGAGGCCGCCATTTCAGCCCTCTGGCGTTAGAATATATACTAAAAACGTAATTTCACGACCGTAATCCCCGAAGAGATAGGCAGAAGAATCCTGAACCCTCACACATTTGACCAGTTACATCAATCCGCTACAAATATGTATACTGTAAAGTTTCATAAGTAGCATAATAATATAATAATTAATTTAATGTTTAGTAATGAAATGGTAATTAGCAATTGCGTTCGGACTTGTTACTAAGCGATAAACTGCCAAACGATTACAATACCAAACGATAATAATAATTAACAGTTATTAATCAAATTAATAATAATATGAGTTGAAACAACCAGTACGCCACACTACAATATATGCACATATATACGTGTCCCTAATACGCATAGGTACATCGATTTCCGTTGTAATGACGTTATGGCGCGATTCAATTATTTTTCTAGGTATAATTTCGCAAAAACAGCATGACACGCCAATG
>DWEI01002095.1:0-15056 GCA_018245875.1 Mysoria ambigua | reverse complement strand
TTATGACTTTTATGGCTTTAACGTTTGAATTTTAACACTCATTCGGTTAGATACTACGTGTAACTCATTATTTTATTACTTATTATTGCTTTTAAGCTCTTTGTGCTTTGTTCTGTTGTGTTTTTAAATGTTCTGTGTGTCAAATTGAATTGTAATATATTTTTATTGTCCGTAGTTAAGTTAATTTTAATAATTTCTTAGTATATTTTTCAATTGTTTATCGAACTTAATATTATTATATAAGATAAAAAAGGATAATTTATTAAATAAGCTTTTTTTGCGAATAAAACTATTAAAAATTCCACATGCCATGCCACTCTTAGATCGCATATTTACTTCTGTAACTCTCAATATTTTATAACACTAAGTTTTTTATCATTTATCATTTTATCTTTAGATTTTTAATTTTACGTCTATTATTCAATATATAACTTTTTTAAACCTCCTAGAAATTACGCAGAATTAAAACACTTGTGCTAAAGAAAATATTTATCTCAGCGTAAGGAACGATAAATTGAAAGTGAGAAATGCGAATAATCGGGAGCGCCTCTAGTGCCCGTCCAGCTACAGGTGGACGGCTACGCTCTTGTAACGCGCCGGCCAGTACAGTAAAACCTATATCAAACGATACAAGTCAACAATAACTTTACACGGAGTATAGTTTTTCTGCTCGCGCCGACGTCGCCGCGACAAGAGGACACGCGCGTCACCGTCCAACCTTCAAATTAGGCTTTTACTTAATTGACCACACGCTATGTTAACTGCAAGATAACTTTAACCGCGCTTCACCCTTATTGAGAGTCTTATTGAGATCGTTTTATCTTAGTGGGACGTAAGCGAAACCGGTGAAACGTGGGAGTGTTGTGCATTTCTCTGCCTACCTCTTCGGGGATAGCAGGGGATAAAACCGCTTTGATTTGATTTGATACGATTTGATTATTACAACAATTGTCGAATAAGATATAATAATTTATTCAGCGACACAACATTGACTGTTGCAATATAATTAAACACCACGGCCCGCGGACGCTTCACGGCAAGCGCGACTGTCCGCGGCCCGGTGGCACGGCGCGGCGCGCGTTCGTGAATGAGTCGTAAAAACGCGCGGTTCGTGCGCACCGGCTAATGTCAAGGTCCTCGCCCCGGTCGCGTGTGTGCACCCCCCTCACCCCCTCCCCCCCTCTCTAGTTATTGGATTTTTCAGTTTTTCAACGGGATCGCCACACATCAACATGGATGGCACGGAATGATCTACTTAGCGTGCAAAGGTTATTTTTTTTTATGTACTTTTAATGAAATGAAGTAAAACACACGGAAAATATGAATCAGTGATCAAATCGAGAGATGCGTTATAAAATGCTGAACATGTTATTTTTATTTATCAACAACACGTGAAATGAGCTTAAGAAGAAATAATAAAAACGTCCGGTTTAATATCACAAGTGTTCAAAACACCGCGCAGGTATATATGTTGGCATCGAAAAATGTAGCCATAGAGGACTCCATGTCGAGTGACGGTCGGAGAGAGCCTGCCCGCTGCGATCCGTGTCAATGATATAAACAAAAAATTGTATTAAAGAATATCTCTACACAGCAGCGTAGAGTCCGGTCCACGTTTCACACTGACTGGTTACTTGAAAATTAACATACCTATGAACCAATCTTTAGAAGAGTCCCAAATAGATAAGAAAAGTGCAAAGTACAGATCTTAGATTGGACAACACATACATTTCAATCAAATGCCGTTTCGTCTTTATGATGGAGTATGTCCACACTTTTTTGATGACATGTAATATCACTGGAATATATTAAAAAACGATTTGATAGCATTTGGTATATTGTACTTGTGAATTGGGTTACTAATTTTATTTAAAAACACAAAGCATAATATATGTAGGTAACTGATTTCCTTAGAAGTGTTATAAAACAAAAAAAAAACGGTTTTTTTTTACGTTTTTTAGAAGTGTTATGAAATAAAGATAATTACGATATAACTTACGTAGCTCTATTCAGCCTCACTTTTGTCTTGTGTATATTAAATCAGAAAATTCATATTATTATCATCGTAAGAATATCTCGTATCTTCACAAATTTCCTTCGAGCATTTGAATGTCCAGATACATGTATTTCCGATTAAAACGTCCAAGCTTTATGACACGCACTTGACATATCGTCGCCGGACGTCAGGGAACGCGAGTGGGGACGGGCTAATTGTCAGTTTCCGAACCTTCAAAACTGCGGAATCGAAGTCGTTAGGCGGCCGAGCGTCTAATGGATGCAATAACTTGACGCGCGCTAGCGCCCTCTGGCGTGTATATCTCGAGCCTTTATCCTGCGCCCGCGCAGTAATGTAGATAAATTGATCGCCCCAATCCCTTATTGGATTAATTTATGGTAATATGTTCAGATCGCGATAGCCGGCCCCGACTTACGATTAAACAGTTTTTATGTAAATCCGCCATCTTTGTCCGCAGCAGTCGGTATCGCGACACCGGCTGGCGCAAGCGATGAGCGTTCGCGGTAATATTATTTATCGTCCATTAATTTATTTGTGTGTTCATCAATATTCTACAAAAAGAAAATTATTTTTTCAAGAAAGTTAATAAGTATTGGTTAAACATAAGTACACTTGATATATAGTAATCTAACGATAAAAGTTCATGAATAATATTTAAAATAAATACTAGGATAACATCGACTTTGCCTGGAATTTTATAAGTAAAAAATGGTGAGGCTATACAAATACAATGGTATGGTGAGAATAGACAAATTCTAAAACAAAACTCAAATATAGCTGAGTAAATCTAGGGTGTAGTATCGCTATTAGCATATAAAATTAACTAAATATTAATCTTTTATATGTTTTAATAACGTTTAGCGCTTAACTTAAACACAACCTTTAAATGTTAAAATAATAGCAGGCTTTCAACGTTAATCACAACAATAATATAGTGGGCGAGTAAAAGTTGTTTAACCGCGACTTCGGGATAACTCGTATGTTCTCGGTCGTCTCCGTACTACATTTCCTGTCTACACATAACCAGTAAAACGCTTTCATTCCTTAAATTAGACCGAGCGCCTCGTCGCTAATCGTACCGCAATGATGTTTCAGATTTTATGACAAGTGGCGTGCCCGCATAATGCGATGTTTTGTTTCTAGCCGTTCGAGTGTCGTAAAACAATAAAACGTCGTGTATCCGCCATTTTTGAAACGTTTTGATCGAACGCCCACGCCGATCTCGAATGTCCACATTTAACTTGTTTAAATGTAGCCTCAGTAATCACGGTTCTGCTTTCGGCTCCATTTAATCCTGCTGTTGATAACGCTAATAAAACTTTTACAAACGTAACTTCACGCCTGTAAAACGAAGAGGTAGGCAGAGGAGTTTAGTAGATATATATCTACGTTCCGCCAGTTACGTTTACGTCCCTCTATGAAAAAGGTGGTGAGTAGAATTTGTATCATTAATCGTATTTATGTTAGTGAAACTTTTTTGTTATACCTTTAGTAAGCCATGATGTAGTCAACTAATATTCTGGGCGTTTGGTTTTTGTTTTAGAGTTTGTTTGATTTTGAGACACTCAAAGTATTATCTGTTTTATAGATAAAAACGAAAATACTGGAAAAGAATGGGTCGGGCACAATGTTTATAACATTTATTTCTTTACAGAGACCACATAGATAATGGTCCCGTAAAAGAAACTATTTTCTTGTCTGACATATTAAATTTCTCGCTACTATTAAGTACACTAAAATTAAAGAACAAAATATAAATTAAACTGTTGCATAAAAATGGCAAAGGAATCAATCCTAAATGCTGTTTATCGACGATCATGACTGTGAAGAAAATGGTGATGATGATGAAGATGTTGATGACAATGACAAATAATTATATGAATTGTAATTTCAGTATAGTTCGTGTAATAAAAATACAAAATTCAAATAAAGACTTCATTAGCAGAGTTCCTAAAAAAAATTGCCACAGAACAGGTAAATGATAAACATATTATGCATATATTAAAATATTCGAACTAAATTTAAATAAATTTAATGAAACTAGAGCAGACAGAATTAAATAAAATTACATTAAATTATGTTAAAGATAAACTAATCAATTTCGTTATTTTTAAACAAATATTAGAAACTCTTTGGCTAATATATTGTGTTCATTATATTAATTCTGTCATCTTGTCACATGTAAGATGTGTCCGATCTTCTCATCACTACCTACCAACAGATCGATATGCTTTAAATTTTAATGTTTTGAAATCTATTTAATTTGCAAATAACTTCTGAGCGAATTTAGATCGATTTCAACTTAATAAAATCAATAAACGATTTCTTCGACTGATCAATATTAATGTATCAAATTAGATTGATAATAAATATTGACAATCAATTGGTTAAATAAATATTTATAAGTGTCATTTATATAAACGTCATTATTGAATGTGTTATAGTTTATGTTATCAGAGATCATCAGCTTATTATGATGCTGTATTGTATAAGATAAATTATTAGAATACCTACAATTAAGCAGGGTTTAAAAATATACTTGACGCTTAGGTGGTGACATGTTCAGAATAACATGACGGCGACAATGACCCTGAAGCAGACCTTGCATGTCTATGAGTTTGCTAAATACCATTAATTCAGCATCCAGGGGAATTGAAAATTATATTCCCGAGTTATTTTATTATATATTACGGCAAGAATAATAATAATGATCCGCATTCGACGAAACCTTTCATTACGACTAGGAGATCTACATATGTAACAGAAATCTTATGAGATTAAAAAAACACACACACACATGATTTTTTTACAAGCAGCCAAGTTAAAAACTAATTCCCTTTTAATCACCGATGTCCCTCGAGATGGTAATCAAATAAGTCAGGGTAATTGCAATCGATCAAGTCAACAGCGTAACTATCATCTCATCGGGTAACTACGTACCTTTTTACGATACTTGTTTATAACTGATCATATAATGAAGCGGTTTGTAAGTCTGTTCTTTCACATTTAAAATCGGAGACGGTTCAACTCATAATTTTACTTCTCATTTCGGTTGCGATTTATTCCGTTCTCCGCAAATGATAAGTCTGCACCTGGATACTGGATTCGTCGAAAAAGACAATCTGATAAGCCATACTTCCGCAGATCATACTTAATAAGATCAAAGTTCAGTGGCTGTTATTAAAGTACACTCATAATTGGTACCCTTAAGTATCCACCTATAAGATGTATTGTAAAGCAGAGAACATGAAGTTTTCGTAACTGCAGATTTATTAAGGTTTTGTCGTCACTTGTTGATGTATCACATTAAAAGAGTACAGATGACACCAAAAAAACAAAAATAAGTCCTAACGAACAGCCTACAATTACCCTTTAAAAAGAGTTTAACAACTACGAGTATCTACAGATTGACGCACCTTAAATCATAAAACTCAAATCTCTGCTCGAAGTATTATACTTATAATGTTTAATGTACACACTAAACGTATGTATGTTATAAATAAAAGCCGCCATCACAGACGAACTCGGGAGCAACGGGTCGTTATTTCTAATAATGCTAATTACGCACGGCCGCGGTTACCTTTCTTTGCCATTCGCCATCATCAATCACCACCGTGGTGCGCGCGTGCAATCTAAGTGCGCATCGTGGACGCAGCTCGTATTAATTTGCCGACCGACCACTAGTTACATTGGGGAAAAATCAAGCGCGCCTCGAACAACACGCGCTCAACGCACCGAGTTTCATACTGTGGACGACGAAACCGGTCAAGTTAACAAGCGTGTTTGCTGTCGTATTTCCACTCGTTATACTGTGTGTAATTAGTTTTCTTTTCATAATAATGATTTAAAAAAAATATGAAAATAAATGTGTATCTTAATTAGTGTAAGACTCAAACAGAATGAGGTAGTAGTATTATAAAGAACAATCTAAACGTTAAATTAACTTGGAAGTACTCGCCTGAATCTGAGGCCGTTAAAGATAATAAATTCATCGACAAAAATAATTGTGACTTTTGGTAACTAAACACTGATTACTTATAAATGCTTTAACGTGCTCATAACGCAAATACAGTGCCAATACAACTTCGAACGTGTAATTCATAATCATTTACCACTGAACCGACAGAGTATTTGTATTTTTATTACATAAATCGTTTCTATTACTTACTTATTCGCACACTCCTTATTAATTCAATAGGACAAAACAAAATACATACAATAAGCAAGTGTCGTTAAGTCGGTACGAATTCGGCTGCGATGTGTTGTAAACAGAATTGGGTAAGAAGAAAATATTCTGGAAGTTTCTCCAATAAACAAAGGCGAGGCACTTCGCGATAGCGGCAAAAACGCGTTCGGGCCACATCGGCGCACATTTTATACAAACGATGACATAAATACTCATTTGCAAGAACAATATCCGATATTGAGTGAGGCCTGTCTTGCGAGAAACGAACGGTACACTTGCGGCCGGGCGAAGGGACCTCGCAGATATATTATTTTCGTAGTGTAGTGCAATAAACTTCGCTAGTTAGTGCATTTATTTGTTGAATGAGAAAAAAAATGATGAATCAGTGGCTCACGTATGACCTTCATTATTATACAGTGAATATTGTTACTCAATTATTGCACTTCCTGCTATATAACATTTGATATCGACAAAAAAATATATAATTAATTTACACACATAATACCATAAAAACCATGCTGTATTAAAAAAAATCATTTTACATGGAGAGTCTTAACCATGATTTGTCTTCAATCAAGTCTATATAAAAATGTAATTATTGTTTCTGCGTATTTAAACTTTCAGTAAAGTGTGTGTATAAAAAAAAAATTCACACCTTAATGTCATCAATGAAGTAAATTATAAGTAGACCTACACATATATGTATATTGACGACTATACTTTTCCCGGCCGGCCGCACACCGGGCTCATTCATGTTTATTCACCGGCCGCGAACCCCTCAACCGATATATTTATTGGTTTGCATCCACCGGTATCTATGTGGAATTTACTACACCGGTACTGCTCAAAATTCGTCTTGCACTTTACAACTGTATGTAGATCGCCGAGTTATGAAACCACCGTCGTCGAACATGAGAGACAGTAACTTGTGACGGTTTATCGCCGCTCGCTTCGCGGCCGCAGCGCGGCGAGCGTTCATTTGACGTCACTTTATGACTTCATGGAAAGATGCCTTTGATTTCATAATTTTTTCAAATCGTACCACAACCGGCGATTGATTTCTGCACGGAAAGAGGGAAAAGCGAGTACATTGACTGTAATAACATTACAGTGTGTAGACTTTTTTGATGCGCGGGCGAAAATTTCACTTGCTTCAATAATACTTGTAATAAACGTTTAAGGAATCTAATCTCCCGACGCAGACCATATACGAATGGCCAATATTTATATAATTACTTTAGACCCTAAATCACTTTGTATGCGTCTGGATCCTGACTTTCCTTCCAAAGGGTTCAGACGCTCACCCAGGCCTAGATCCGTTAATCACACGACACCGACACATCACGGACGGGGCATAATAAATGGTGATTCTGAACAGTTAGGGCCAATAAATCGCGGACTGGAGGTCGCCAGTGCGCTGTCAGTTCGCACGGCGATCAGCCGCGCATCAGTCTGTACCGCCGGCCGTTCGTTGGCCGCGCGGCGCGCCGTGACGCCACGAGGCGACGGAGGCGGCGAGCCCATGGAAACACGCCACCGGGTATTTAGGAACTCGTATTTCTTTTTATATCTCAACGTAAATGTAAGGTAATGTTTATTGTTGTAACATTCGGAGATATTCATACTGGTATCAGAGAGCTGAAATTTAATTAGATATTTTTTATACCAATAACTAACTACCATTTCTGTTTACCGGCGGTATTCAATTCCATGTGAACATTACTACGCTGTTTCTTATAAAAATAGAAGTGTTAATTAATTAAACTTGGAGCACAAACGCCGCATCCAAGTCGTACATACCTTCGCACATCTCCGGCACCAGGGTGCAGTGGGCAGATTGATGAGTCGCATCGCACCGCCGTGCACCCAGCGCCTTCCGTGTAAACGTATCTCATTACGCGCGAGAGCGACGGGCGACCGCCGGCCCTTCACCTACGCGCCACTACTTGTACTGCTACGTGAAATTGAATCATAAATCAGCTTGTTCGGCTTATGCAGGAAATGTACGGCGGTTGTAAGTAGGATCGCCGATAGATAGATACTGGATTCGATCCCCAGATCGGGCTAAGTATTAGCCGATTTCTCAATATGAAATTACCAGTACATCGGCGTCTGAATTTATAGCTGATGTGTAGCAAGCAATACATTTATATACATTTCTAAGATAACTGATTCAATCTACACTTTAGCGGAGTACAGTCAGCACCATATCATTTACAAAATATGTTACTTAAACCTAAATCAATCTTTGCTTATAAACGATCAATACATCTCTCGAAAGGTTTTGAAATGTTAACGAAAACATTATGATTCTGTTATCTGGTGCTAATCTTGAGAAAAAATCTTTCAATAATCTTTCAATTTCTACAATCATTAAGCGAATATTTTTATTACATCAATAGGAAGGTTGAATATTGTTTCGTTACTTCTGAAATTAAAATGGCTTTAATAGTTCATTCGTCAATCATTCATTCCCAAGAAGACGAGACAAGAAGGATTTACCGCAATCCAGGCGACTTTCTCGGGGTCGTTACTAAGACAGACGGCGAGAGTGTTCTCAGTATGCTGTTAACACTAAGGGCCTGCACAGCTTCACAGAGAGTGAAGCGGAGAACTCCAACTTATATCACAATTGTCCACAACTAAAGTCCAGCGACCTGTACAGAGCCGTGTCGGCTGTGCAAAGAGCGTTGGCTGTACGTGTGGGATCAATTGAACATTCACAAACGGACTCGCGTGCCCTCCGGCGGGGGCCTGCGTCGCGGGAGGCCTCGTGCTGTGCGGTCAGCCAGGTGTGCCAAAGGTCGCAGGCGTTAGGCAGACTTTAAATGATGAGATTAATAGTCGGCGTGACGAAACGCATCGTACAGATAACAGTCGGGAGACATTAAACACCTTATTCGGTCGGCGGCCATTATTTCCTTGCGCAAATGTTAAATACGTCGTCGCGTTCATAAATAAAACGAGGCGATATTAAGTAAATTGTGTACATATTAGGACTTTGTTGTATTTAAATTGTACAAAGTATCATCAACGTATATTTCACTGAACGACATTTTTTCACTTGATAATAATGGACGTGTGTAATAAATATGCAACAAAATTCGCAAGACAGATAATAAGTAGGAAATAAAAATGGCCGTCAATATAACTGAGTGAGTAACATTCTTTATTCAATGGATGGATATAATGTTATGTGTAACATTGTAAATAATGATACCGCAATAAACGAGCACGCGTTATTATAATATGTAAAGATCTAGTTATCGATGCGTTTTAGTATTACGTGGAATGGTAATAAAAATGAATGGAACGAAATAAACAGTTGATTTTTTTTCTTCGTCAGAAAAGTAACGAGACCAAATCTTATAGGGTTTCGGCAAAACTAAGAATTTATTTAATTTCTGAAGCAATTCCTGGCTGTAAATTAAATACGAATTATATATATTTTTCTATTATGTATCTACTATGTAATACAATGTGTTACCTTTATGATTAAATACGAAATTTAAGCTTTAATTTATGACTTACACTCAATTAAATTATCACGATGATATTTATTAATAAAAATTTATAAAATTATTTATAAATATTTATAAAAGTATTTCTGCAATTGTCCGATGCATGGCAATAGGCTCACCACCAAATCTATAATGTGAACGTAACTGGTGAATTGTAGGAGTGTACTATATACAGTCCTCTGCCTATCTCTTCAGTGATTACAGGCGTAGCGTGACGTACTGTATTTGAACATATACCTATTTACCTTGTTAAATAACTTCGTAAATAAAAGTTTAGACAGCCTGCAGCTTATTATTAAAACATACAACGCACGAAGAATGCATGGACGCATTAATTGCCCTTCATTTGGCATTATTATTTCTAGAAACGTCTACCGCGTGACGGTCGTCAAGGACAGGCCCTAATTGACAAGCGACCCTTCACGCTGCTACGCCAAACAAATTGCAATATTTTATCGCCGATCAGCACGCACACAACCGCCTATTGGACTTTTACGGACCCAACAATAGTATAATCGAAAACTATGATGTCGGAATTTTATTTTCAAATTGAAATCGTAAAATTTTATTTCTTAATAACTCCTGTTTAACTTGGCCCGGTGCGGGGGAACACACCGGTCGGAACGCGCGCGCCGCCGACGCACGTGCGACCATATTTTGAAATATTATTATTAACTGTCGCACTACCTTGTACAACATAACAAAAAAAATAATAACACTACATTTTAAATACGTATAAATGTGTGAAAATATTGCATGTTATTGACCACGATCAGAATAAGTTTGGACTAATTTAAAACTAAGCAAAAGTATAATTCTTCATTATATGGGCATACCATATAGCTATTATAATACAAATCGCTGATGTTACTAGATAATACCGATTTAATATGGTTCAGTTGCTGCCTCTAAGCTAACAGCAGTACAAGATGGGTTTTGAACAATTTCTTGTTCCCTAAAGGGCGGCAGGGTTCTTATAATAGTCCACATGAACTTTAATTGAATGTAACGAGTCTCAGTACATCGAAATATTCAAGCATATCATAAAAATAATTTCAAAAATTGCAATTGTATTTAAAGTAGATATCTTAAATTAAGATAAGGGTCAGCCTTATCGTAACTGTTAGTACAACAAAATTAACTTACTTAAGATTATCTAAATTAACCTATACCAAACATTATGTTTAATTCATTAAAACCATTACATTAACTGTTCAATAATATTGAAAAATAACAAATAACGCTAACCGTGTAAGGTTAAAGCGGTATAATATTTTGTTATAATGTATAAATAATGAGTTAAGGCGTCTGCCTATCAGCATTGGCCTATAATAGTTCGTAAAATATTGGCCATAAGCTGAGGCACTCGAGACCTCGCACGCGGGGACCTCCGACTAAGTAAGGTTGAACGGACACTGGAACGGCTTTAGCATTTCGGACCGGCAGTTATTTGCAGTTTTATTGCAATCGTCATGAGATGCGACGATTAAGCGAGGACAGCTGAGGTAGAAGTTCAAGTCGGCCATTCCTAATGGCCGGGTATGTCAAGGACGTCGGTGCCCGGAACGCAGTTGTAAATAATTTCCGAACTCATTCCAAATTCAAATTCAATTCAAAAATCATAACGTCATTGGAATAATTTGTATCTATATATTTCTTAATCCATAAGCTTACGCACTGATACAAAATAAATTTTCGTGATCACCTAATATTGGTATAGGGTGGGAAAAGATCTATCAGATCCGTACAACGGAACAAAAGTTTCTCAAGTAACAAATATGAAAGTGCAAAGTCAACTAATTACAGGGACTTTAGCCTAATATAGGGCTTTGGGCATTCTCTTTTGTAAATGTAACTACTTTTGCATGAATAAATTTAATTATCTATGAACAGAGTTATGAATGTGGAGGAGGCGCGGCAGATCTGTAACTACAGAGATATTTGGCACTCCGTGCTCTTTGCCTACCCCATAAAAGACCTGGCGAGTATGTACATACATACATATATTAATTATTATTCAAATGTATAGAAATGTATGTAACTGACAGTTTAAGGCGACATGGAGAGGTCATGGGGAATTTTGCTACGAAATATTTTTGTGTCGTACTAAAAATGACAGCAATGGTGTAAGCAAAAGTAATGTATAAAACAAACTATTAGCCCCATAGATCCATCTACGGGGCTAATAGTTTGTTTAACATCATTTAAGTGTCGTCATGAGATCCACTCATGACGACACTTAAATCATATTTTTGAAATGTAACCAATGATTATATGGGTATATGTTATGTGGGTGTTTGATTCGCTATAGGTAGTACCGATATTACACATACCGCAGAAAAAATATTATAAAGACAATATGTTTGACTCGAAAGGGTAAAGTTACAGAAGACGACCGTCCCAGTCCTCAAAAGTAGCACTGCATCTGTGACTGACCACGAACGGTATTAACAATGACAATAACGATATTAACGTATCACGCTTTCAATCCCCGCAAAGGTAGGCAGAGGAGTGTATTCTCCACTATGGAAACGGGTATAAGCCTATGGCACACCGAACACAAATCCATGCACCGAGCTATGAGTGAAGTCAAGAAAAATATTTTATAAAGACCTGTACGAATTCCTTTCGAAATAAGAATAATGTGTCATACTACCAAAACATTTAACGATAAGGCTATTGTTATATAAGATTAAATGATTTTATAATATTTGCAATCACGAGTGATCATACACAATAAACAACCTATGGAATGCGCAATTAATTTTTGCATTAATACCGTTGCAATACTATCGCACCACCGTACAAGCGAAACGGCCGCCGGCGAGCTAAAAATAGAATAATTAAAATGACTCCGCGAACAGTCAGATGCAAAAAGCCCACTAAATACGTCATTAATTTAAAACACTGTACGGTTATAATTAATTATTTCGTTACATCTATTAAGTGATATTTTACCGCTGCACCGAAAGCGTTCTGCGTGCTATTGACAGTAATGTTTCATTTAATTTGTTTCCATTATAGATACTGCGTTTGGTCGCGGTCGCACTGAAGTGGATCGCTAATATTGAACGCATTTATATGCAATACTAGAAAAAACATTTGTACTGCCTCGTTGGTAGTGTTGGTTGCAAGTGTGACTGCCGATCGGAACATCCTAGGTTCGATTTCCGGGTCGAACAGTAAAACTTTTTCTAAATTACATTTTATACTAGTGGTTCAGAGTCTGGATATGTACCCAGTATATGGCAATAGGCTCACCATCTATTTCACAGAGGGATGTAAAAGTAACTGGTGAAACGTGGAAGTGCTCCACATTCCTCTGCCTACCTCTTCTGGGATTACAGGCGTGATGTTACGTTTACGTTACTACAAAATCCAAAAAAAAGGTTTCTTGTTAAATCAATTGAAACAAGTCAAATGGCCAGTTATCGAACAAAAATGATTTTGTGTTGTCTTTCCACAGCCTTTACTATTTCTTCGCCAAAAAAACTTCGTGTTAAATACATTACTGACACGAGGGTAAGAGTTATGATAGTATGCGTGATGACAAAATGTACAGAGGAAATGCTAAAAGAAATCATTGATCTGCATACATACTTCGCAAGATCTAATAACAAACTTAAAAGACATTTTATAGGCTAACAAATATTGTCAAAATATATAGAATAGGGCGCGTATACTGCAAATGAGATCTCAATTTCACGAAATCTAATTAATTAATTATAGATTTAAAATCTTTTAATGACGAACTCATGGATTGCGATACAGGTCAGCAAACTAACCGTAACATGATAACACATATCTAAAGGCGCGTGCACATTAAGCCTTAATGTAATATTAAATGGCAGACAAAACGCGAATGTGCCATTACAGCGGTGCCAATAAAAAAATCAATCATGCAATTTGCTGGACACGTAACTGCGCGCGCGCATCGCTATGGCCATCACACGGACGTATATTATTATCTAGGGCTCGCCCTTCGTGCGGCAATTACACCCCACTAAGTGGATAACGCTTACGACAGCGTACTGTACACTTAGCACAATTTAAAACCCTTGGGATTTTTTCGCATTAAATATTGAATGATCATAACACAATAATAATTAATGTTTGTTCACAATGTAACGAACGGATATAGGTTCTGTTAACATTATACATTAGTTTATGCAAACGGTGCAACATATGAGTCCAATCTCAGATAACGGTCAACTGGGACCTGGCAAGGAATATTCCTTATTGCGAACCATCCCACCTTGCGTTCTGAGAAACGAATGCGAGCATATTTTCTTATCGACTGAAGAGATGCAGGGGTGGTGCGTCCACAAACGAACTCCGGACGTAATATTACAACCTCTGTATTGGGTGAATTGTAAAAACCGTCCAAAGTTTTGGCGTACTTTGATTATGTCTAAATATTCTGATGATATGATCGGCTACTATACATTGCATTGCTTTGCCAGAATCTTACGGAACTGTAAGTCAAAAACAAACTGCACCAAGTTATTCCAATGCGGATGCAACTAAATGTTTATTAGATATACTACGGTTATTATTAAAACGACCTCCCAATCGCCTCCCAAATGGCAAAACCCAGGTTCAAATCTCGTGATGGGCACTGCTAGATGTCTCTAATTCAGATTATCAGGTTCAGGTATATGTTGCTCGGAGTTTGGAAAAAGCCCGGTGCATGGCAATAGGCTCGCCATGAATTCCATAGTGGGTCGTAAACTGGTGAACCGAGCGAGTTCACTGCACTCCTCTGCAGACGCGATGTCAATACTAAATTGAGATCACGGCAGGTGTACGTCTGAGGACATACATATATACTGACGTCGTGGAGTTCTGCGAGCTGAGGATGGTTTTTATTTAATTGAAAGGTGGTTGTTTTGTTTGTTTCAGTTGCACGGTGCGCCTGGTAGTAACTAATCCGGGTGGAATCTGATCGTCGCTGCGCCACCAGCGGCTATCGTCCGCGGCTGCCACCGGCCAGCGGTCCGCGCCCGCTGCCGTCGGCCGGCGCGCGGCTCCACGGGCCGCCCGACAAAATACAATCGACGCCGTCAAACGTCACTTTGCCTGTTTCGTCGTCAACATTATGTCTAACCCACGGCTAGACAAAGGCCTCTCGTGAGGAACATGTAAGAACTTATATACAGGTATAGATTTCCCTTTGTCACTTCTTGTTTACATAGTCTGACATTGGGTGAAGTGATTTAATAAGCCGCAAGTGTTGTCTTAACATGAGCAGAATTAGATTAATCGTAATCATTGTAATTGATAGATATAATTAAAACTATGCTGTTCAGTCAAAAAATATGCATATATGTAT
>DWEI01002094.1:0-15059 GCA_018245875.1 Mysoria ambigua | reverse complement strand
CTAAAACTAGATATGTGCCCGATGCATGGCAATAGGCTCACCGCCTATTCCATAGTGGGATGTAAATGTTACTAGTGAATCGTGGAAATGTTCTGCATTCCTCTGTCTACGCCTTCGGGGATTACAGGCGTGAAGTTACGTTTTAAGTTTCATTAGTCTCACATTAAAAGTTCGGCGCAATGCGTAAACTTAAGTAATCTACATATTTGTATTACATTATTATTAATTCATTAAATTATACTTCAAAACAAATATAAAATACAACACTCGTAATAATAACTAAATATGCGATTAAATGGTAGCTATAATATACATACATACATATCTTCACGCCGAGTCCCTTCGTACCTTCACAATATGTACCTTCACAAACTAATTAAATGTATATGTAAATATGTCGACCAGCGCATTCAGCGCGTGCTGCACTCTCGGGCGCGTCGCGGAATACCAAAATTATGAACTGCGAACAAAAAAATATCTGTCCAAGACACTTTACAAACCGGGCGGCGCACAGAAATAATGGCATGAATGTTGTACTGAATCTAGCGAGAATCAGTATACCAGAAAATAATCATTACTATTATTCAATCACCAAGTCAATATCGATTCTAAAATAGTAATTATCGATTCTAAATCATAATCGCCGCTGAAACGAGCAATCATCATTCGCAATACGCTTTGTGTTGAAGCTAATCAGCTCTATTTGGTTGACCCGCGTGTTAGGTAATGTGCTGATAGAAGATTGATTTGTGGTTAAACAAAATTATAATTTACTTTGTTAATACGTTCATTAGTGTTTCGATGCGAAATTTCGTGTAATTGGCGTTTAATTTATGGTACTGCTAAAAGAGTGTATCAAAAATTGTTGCTAAGTAGCCCAGCTGATAAAAGTATTCTACTTAAAAGTTTATTAAAGTATTGGATTGAATGTTAGATATCAGTCACTACTACAATTGCAACTAATTGGTATCTGATATAACTCCCAGTGGTTAATGTTAGAGTAAAGACCATATTAATGTGGTACATACATTTTATTTTCATTATTTTATTCTTTATTATTTTCAACAAAGGGCGGACTTGATGCCAATTGACATTTTCTACCAGTCACCCCGAAATGAAAAGTTGGAATAGACACTGAGTATCTTAATTATATTATATGTATGAAACTATTAAAATATAGAATATATAATATATTATTAGGTTAAAGAGTTTACTTCACACCTTGTGTTTACTTTGTGTAATATGTAAACTCGGAATGAAACAAATATGGCGTACATTTTTATTTCATTACAGCGAAACTGCGAAACGTTTTAGATATTTCTTGCACATATTATAAATTATATACGTGCAGAGGCAAGTGGAAAATTCAGTTATCGTTTTACCGCTAGTGTCATTCGTTAGTGTGCTAGCTGCAGGTACGCTACGACACATTTAATTTCTTTTCTTTTACGGGTTTCGTTTATGGACTTGATGATAAAATGTCTCGCTCTCCTCGCGTTCAACGTGTTATTAAAGTCCGTAATAATTTAATAGTTCGTTGTGTGACGTCATAACATTCATGTAAATCAACTTAAGTACGAGAAATATCTAATTGTGCGTTCGTTATGTATGAATTTAAATGCAATTTACGAATGTATTGCTACTCGGTATTCAGAGTACGACCGAGATATGAAAAACTAGAACCTATCTAATGACGGCTTAATGGGCAATGGTATTTGTACATAAGGAGGAAAGTTCTGGACCAGTTTTCACCATACGGGATTTGATTGACTTGACTGTATCGGTTGGTGAAAATAGTTATTTATGATTGACGCACCTAGATACAATGTGGAAAACGAACTTTATCGACAGATGATATACAGGGTGTGGCGAAATTTAACAATACCGACCAAATGTAACAACTTTTACCTATTGATGACATCTGTAAGAAATTGTTTAACTTGTTCTTGAGAGGAACAAAACATTCTTCAAAAACAGCTACTCGCGGTAAAACCATCTGCGGGCTGACGTCGCCTATATTGTTTAATTTTACGGGTCACCGCTATAAGAGCGTTGGGACTATGAGTGAATTTTCGATAGTTGTTTTACCTACTCTAGCATAGTTCTTTTTCTATATGAAGATATTAAGTTCCAAGGTGTGTACCAAGGTGTGTTCCAAGGTACCATTGTTATCTTGTATGAACTATTGCTAACTGCAAAATTGCATATAAACGGGATGAGATAACCATGTCAGTATGGCCGGAAACTAACAGTTTAATAAAAATTTCTCGGCAAAAAAATATATATGTAGGAAAAGGGTCCATAAATTTTATATACAAAGTTTTGCTATTGGAATTTAATATTTCGAAAGAGCTCTGTACATTCACGGTAAGAAGTTTGGAACTATAAATATTGACATTATCAATATAAATATAGACGTGTGAAAATATCACTTAATGTGTTTATGTTGTTTGTTAAAAACCTTAAATGCGCACTTTCCTTAACGGTAACCGATTTGCGAGACCGGTAAACGTGCGGAAAATACACCGAGTCCCCTAAATATGTCTACTTATTAACATAACCGCCCATTCCGAGGAATTGACGACGCCAGCAGGATAGCCGATCTTCCCGCACACCCCATTAGGATCGGAATCACTTTCAATAAAACACCCCTCATTATTCCCGCCAGGTGAGGTGAGAGTTGAACGTGAATTACATGCACGAGTGGCCCGGAAATGGGTATTGATGTATGCGTTCTTACATACATTCTTGTCAATCAAAGTATTTCGTTCACTTAGACGAAGATATGCGATCAAACTGTAGGTGTCATATACTATCAGAAGTCGAATAATTAGACCGTGTTTATATATGTACCAGATAAGTTAGGTTATGTTATTTCCGAATCGGAGTCTCTACCGCGACCTCATCGTAATCGGTGAGAGCTTATGTAGAAGGACCCCATGTAGGTCCGAAAGTAGTCGGACCATCCCGAAAGAAGTACCGGAGCTTAGCTAGAACGTATAAGCAAACAAATACAAATACTCACGAAACATTTGATTGTAAATGAGTACTCCGGTAGCAGTAACCCCAGAAGCAATACCATTTTAATTATCTAGCTATACGAGTAACATTAGCTATTAGTTATTGCCATTAGTGTTATTGAACCCATTAGTATTATTAATATAACTTTTATTAGTATTATCAACAGAACATCATGCGGGTACGACTTACGTAAAGATAATAGATATTACCAGGTCAACTTGGATAAGATTAGACGGTCTATAGATTTCCTGCTGCGGGCTTTAAAAAAACTGTTAAGGACTATTTAATCAATCGGTCACATGAGTTTTTGTTGCACAGATCACGAAGGTGAAGAAGCAATCAGGCATCGCTGTAACGATGTTCTGCATCTCGGTAATTCCGTAAACAACCAATTAAAACCAAATTGCTGATTGCAGTTCGTCGGATCTTATAATTGAATTCCGATAGCGTCAGTCCCATCATTCCTTTGCAGTTGAACTAAGGCACGTTTTCTATAGATTTTTGTCTCGAACTTTCCTGTTACTTACAGGTCGGCTTCCCTCTCCAATCAATTTCAAATTAAACTTAACTATAACGCAGGCTGATCACAAATACAATGTTGGTGACTTTACGACGGGGAAAATTAATGACATAATGTGAATTGCGGTAATTTTGTTAAAAAGGAAAAAAATGGGTTTGTTTTTGCAGTTAATAATTGTAAACTATTACGATTATGACATTAAGTTAACAAACGATATCGTGTTACATCTCCGACTCCGTAGCAAAATGATTAATCCGATCGTCAAATCTGACGGCGCCATTCGTCCTTTTGGGTTTTGTGAAACCATAGCTTTTATTATAACATCTAACAAACCACAATACATGGATATATTGAAAACAAACACTGAACAAGAAATCACCCATTTGAAGTTCAATGTTCAACGAACAATCAAAAACTCCTTAAAAAGAATACAAAAATGCATCAACTCTGGGGTAGTCATGTGACCAATATCAATTTTTACCTAACATCATGTTTTCCCCATTAAAAAAACTGTGTAAAAGGTATAAAGTTTTGTTATTCGTAACAAAATGGCCGCTAATTCACTTTATATCGTTACTTTTGCTCCGGCTGTAACAACGCTTTTTGTCTTTGTACTCATGTACCACAATCGTCTAGCCACAACAAAAGAATTACGTCCATGAAACAAACGCCCGGTCTTTCTACACTATTTTAGTTCCAATCAACTCCTCCAGTCGGCGTATATACGATAATTACATTACTATAAGGTAAGGTAACCTATTCTCGCTGGGAGATTCCTAAGAAGTTGGCAGTAATTTAGGTAAGTATATTTTGTACTTTGCTTATTGCAAGTTCTTGTCTGCCTTTTGTTTACATCGCTTTGTCTAAAAGACTCAGATTAATCCGTGTTGTTTTATATGTAATCACTCGATATTTGGTCCCAATTTTGTTTTACCATTTACTCCGCTAGCATAAGCAACAATTGACTAGTGATTCAGAATTGGAGCCTCCAATTCCGATAGTCCTTAGCTCAAATTCTAGCAGACTAGCCTTTGTTTCAAAACATATAGCGTTTTTTGATTTAAATAGTACTTGATAGACTGTAGCAGTAAATACAAACACTGAGTAACTTTGAGGATACGTGTTTGGTAATAGGTCTGACGAACGGTCATAAAATGCTTGGTGACGTTAGAACCGATGATGATATGTAAAAGCTATAATGTCTAGTTACATTTAATAATATATAAAAATGTAATA
This sequence comes from Mysoria ambigua, assembly GCA_018245875.1. Taxonomy (NCBI): domain Eukaryota; kingdom Metazoa; phylum Arthropoda; class Insecta; order Lepidoptera; family Hesperiidae; genus Mysoria; species Mysoria ambigua. The sequence goes on along the minus strand of DWEI01002094.1, from coordinate 10,282 downwards.
AATATATTTCACAAGAAAAAGTAGTTGCATTTGTACGGGTTCTAAGTGGACGGAAGGTGGCAGTTGTTAAGCAATACGGACTATACGATCCTTTAGTTTCGAGTGAAATTGTGTTGATTATTCGCTTATTATGTAAAAAAAAATATTTCTACTGCATCCTAATACACGTAATTCGAAGCCAATGTAAACCACATTCACGTTTTCTGCAGTCTCTCGGGTATTCTAATTATCCACTAGAGGGCGTCTGCGCGTTAATTACGTTACTATACCAGTTTCGGGTAGCGGCACGATCTTGACGGTATTAACACTCTACAGCTTTATTTGATTACACCTTGTTAAAGCGAGGAGGATTAATTTCGTATTAATTGATTCAGTGTTTCACAACATGCTACATTAAAATGATTCTCTCTGCAATCTCTACAGTCAAATTTATAAAAATGAGTACTGCAGCCGATTAAAGGCCCGACATCATCATCATCATCTAAATCAAAGTAGTTATCACCATCATCATAATCATCATTAACTCTTGCTTTTGTTCCACTATTACATTTATGTCTCAAATGTGCTGAATAAGAATGATAAGTATGTGGACATATAAAAACTATTCTAACCGAAAGCATATTGTAGATAGTGCCGAAAATTAAGTTACAGAAATTCCGACGTATGAGTAATAATTATATAAACGGTAAGATTGCTAAGGAAATTAAATAAAATAAGTAAAAATAACGCAGCATGTAACCCCAGAGCGGGCAGGCATAATGATGTAGTGCGTTCCCACGTTGCAACAACAACATTTACGTTTGACTACGTAATAAGTGTTTTGGTGAATAAATAAAAGGAAATTGAATAATTACTTAATGAATGAAAGTATGCATGGATAAGTGAAGATTTAACGAAATATTTTTTTCATTTATTCTACTGGAATCAAGCAACATTTTTTCAAATGTTTATTTACAAGGAAAAGGCGTACGGTGTTTGTTTCCCAACTTGGTCGAGTTGTGTTAGAACCGTAACACATACATTTGGTCCTCGAATTTTTTTACTCGATTAAGTTTACTCGTGTTTTATCAATTGCCTTGTGATGAGGAAACCCATATTTATAAGATGTATCAAAGGAATTCAGTATAATATAAACTTGAGGATAAAACCAGTATGATTATTTTTGTATATTTATTTGATGTTAAATTCGTTTCCGATATTATTATGTTCCGTTTCGTTAAACGAAACTCTCTTTTAAAGGTACATTTTCAAATCGTCTTTCAAAACTTCCAACCTTTGATCAGTTTCTTGGATCAAATTGCAACTCAATTTGCAAGCCAAAGAAACTGTTTTGTGAAAACTTTAATTTTTCTGTCATATTCACCAAGAATCCTTTTCTAATCTACTAGTAGCGGGTATTGTATTACAGTTAGAATGTTAGAGCCGTTATGTCAAAATCGTGCAGCTTTCCTCATAATATTCTCCATCATGATACAGCAAGTAATATTTATCATAAAACCATTTACACTATTCTAAGCTACCTGATACTAAATGACCTAAAATTTTCAACCAATCATCATAATTGTAATAGTTATAAAAATAATTTCATTATTACACACAAAGAATAAAAATGAACATTACTAGGATAGGAACACTTGACAATAAAAACCCAGTGTGAAGTGTAGTTCGCACGACACATCAATCAGTGAACGTGAAATTGTGAATATCCTGCGATAAAATGTAAGGAATAAGCGTTCGCGGAATAGTGCGTTGATATTAATTTTCAGGGGCACCGTTGATAATATAGGTAAACGTAGCTTCACACCTGTAAGCCCCGAAAATGTAAGCAGAAGAATGCACAACAATCCCGCGTTTCACCGGTTACGTTTACGTCCCACTATGGAATAGGTGATAAGCCTATTACCATGCATCGGGCACATATCCAGAGTCCGAACCACTCCCAGAAAATCTAAATTAGAAAATTTGTAGTGTTCGACCCGGGAATTGAACCCGGGATCTCTTGTTTAATAATTGCATTTATAACCAACACAAATTACCAGGTAATCGAAGCGAAGATGGTCTTAAGTAAAACTTTGTTACTCTTCAACGCCGCAACGTTGATCCTAAGAATTATAAGACTATACTAACAGATGTCCAATATGTGTGAACTCTGGACCTAAAAGACTTAAAATGTAAATAATTAAATACTAAGCACCATGTTGAGTTTTTGGAACATTCCTTTACTCGTAATAGTTCTGCATTATAACATAATAAAGGTTGGATGAACACACTATGAGTACACCATTTATATAGCAAAATTCTGTGTTATTTTATTGAATGTTAATTATAAAGAAGAATAAATTACAATTAACGCTGGCGCTTATGGCTCATACCGTTCAATTTCTTTTACAAACATTTCCGCCTGATATTCAACCATTAACACGACAAATATTTTTCCTGTAATTTATTGGAAAACACACGTTTGTCGGCTTGGAAGTCTATTGTAGTTCGTCTTGCCAGTGAACAAAACGGATGGGAAAATATTGAAGACATACGGAAAAGCGTTTCGCCACTCTGTTCCCAATTAAAAGTAAACATGAAACCTGGCGGGCATCACTACGTTATGTAGTATTAAAGAGAGATGAGAGGAAAAACCAATACATTACAACGTGTTCAACTAGGATTTACTCAAACATTGTATATTTCTTAAATAAAATAAGAATAACCTTAGAAAATCGTTAACTTGTCTGTTTTCTTCTATTTCCAGTTATATTTTGGGGACATTTATAATAATATCGCTGATGGGATGCATATTTGTGCGATATTGAATATATCACAGAGATTTCGCGTTCTTGACGTCTAAACACAAATTTGGAAATTCAGAAAATTTAGAAAAGTTACTGAGTTAACAATATACTAAGATTCCAGGTGACTTAGACATTTATACAATTTTCCAGGACTACATCCGTTCGGAAAAAATCGCAGATCACATTGAAAAATCCTTTAGGCATTTGATGAGAATTTACGCGTATAGTCAGCAATTTCAACAAATTATTATTAAACCTCACCGGAGAGCGATTTTAAAACTTCGATAACTTAAAATTTCATCGATACATGCTGGAACCGTGTGGTAATGCATTAATTTTCTGTATAGAGACAAAAAATCTGCAAAATGTTTAAAATGCTTCTAAACTACTAATCCTTCTGGACAAAAGTCTTATTGAAGACTTTTGTCAAGAAGAAGTTTGGAAACGTATTGACGTTTGCGAACAATTTGTTACGTCAGAAAAATAAAATATACGAGAAAATATCGTGAGTGAACTGCTTATTGTGGTTTTTATGAGGTTACGTGTCATGTTGAAAAATCGGCGGAAAAGTTGATGGGTCGGATTGACATGTAATTGATATAAATTGCCCGCCCGAGGGGTAGAATTTGGGGTGTGGTAACATCGAAGTTGCTTGGTACATTTTTTGGGGTGTAGCTGCCATAAATCTTATTTTCGATGTTGCAGCCGTGTCAAAATTTTGACTCGACAATTGTTACATTATGTCGGCTATTTCATGGGTGGCGGATCTCTTCCTTCATGCACTTACATGTTTCAATAAAAAATCAGATCTTTATCACATGTTCAGTCAGAATCGAAATCTACGGTAGACAGTGCATTAATTTCGTAATACGCAGTAATACTGTAATACAAAATGGAATTTAATACAGCAATCTAAGAACATTGTTCATCTTCATTATCAGTGTGTCTTAGTCCACTGGTGGGCTTTCCGTTCCCCACTCCTTCTGGTTATTTGTCGTAAATTACCATGTATTTTAATAATCCATACATACATCCATATTTCATTTTTCATCATGAATTGGCTCTTCGTTGGAATATAACATAAAATTACATATAAACGTAGGAAAATTGTGTTCTAACATAATTATATATTGTTACATGTTTATAGTTACTAAGTTTGATACAAATATTTCATTACTAATATTTATTTTATAGTAGTAAAATACTTTATTACTTTTAGAGAAAATAAATATCTACTTAAAAACTCTACTTTTAATTCATATCATTAATTTGTTGGTAGATATTATAATTCATGCATATTTCTTTGACGATGGTAAAATTTAAAAAAATGTTATATTCCGTTAATTTAAAATAAGGAGGACATTAGATTCCAGGTTACATTTCTTTTTTACTTTAAACCAACTTGCATCCATGTTTTCAAGTAAGCTAAAAAATAAAATATCATTATACCACAATGCCTGGTTTTACACAGAGTTGGCAAACAGCACGTAAGAAAAGCCTAGCATCCAGTTACGTTCCAGATTTCAACTGAAACCCGGCCTCCAGACTGACACAAGTTGTTTCCTCTAACTCCTGTCCTTCCTGTTGGTGATACCACCTCTGTTGGTGACTTCACTCGCGGCGGCAGTGAATATCGGAAATGACGAAGGAATGTGCGAAAATGTACACCCAACCTCGAAATCACGGTATCAAAAGTGGGGCCTAGCGACATATATTTTGGACAAGAATCGACGTTCTCCCCATGAAATATAAATTCCGTGACCATTTTTCTCAGTGCTCGAACAAACAAGGCACGTTCGAAGGCTATTATTGTATTACAGCGCGGAAGACAAGCCCAGTTCGGGCTCGTGATTACGCTATTTACAGTAACACCTTAATCACATACCCACCACACCGTGCGCTGTATACTAACTGGCTGGTGGAAATTAACAACGCAGGCAATATAACAATCTCCAAGCTAAGTACCTGGTCGCACATGTAACGAGTAGCAAGTCTTGATTATTTTATGTTACAGGAAATTAGTGCAAGAATACTAGTAAAACATACATTTTATATTTTTATATCGGAGTTGCATGTTAAATTTTTTTTTCATACTTCACCAGGATATGCAGCAGCCTATCTTGACATATGTTGACACCGTAGGCGGTGTAAAAAGCTGTCCTCTGTAATTCTGACTCGCATGCGCAGCGTGAGGGTTATGAGCTGAAACCCTAAGAAATGGCCTACGTCAAACAGTGGGCTTGAAAACCCTGACAATGACGATGACCATATATAAATAAGAGGACAAGTAATAGAAGATAATAAAATATTGATAGGTAATAACCGTAAATCATAATAAAAAAGGATGTAATTTTCTCAGTTAATGAATTGATAAACTTTTTTAGCAATTCTCCATGGGGCTTAGCACTTAGGTGTCAGGAAACAAAGGTCTCATTTATTTTCGTTAAGTTTGAGCAATCGGTGCGCAAAGAGAATACTGGAGGTAATTGAAATAAATTACTTATCAATTAAATGAGCGGCAGTTGACAAAATGACAAACTAAAATTATTTAAGATTTAATGTTCTAAATATTACACCGTCACGTCTACGTACATATAATCATGGTACAATCATAAATAATTCATTAAGAGGCACTGCAATATAAGGAAACGCAAATGTTACAAAGTTTTTTTACTATCTTCTGCAATTTTAATAATCCAACCATTTTGAGATTAAAATTCACTTTGACACTTTAAATAACCTATGATGATAAGATAATTCGAAACTTGACGCCAAAACGTCGACAGTGAGTCAAGATTGTTTACGTTCTGTTGCAAATATTTGCCGTGCATGCGAACACGTGGCCTTAATTAGACTAATTGAAGATTTTTTACGACAGCCATACGAGTGTGTCATTTGCACGTTTACAGAACGTTTTTATTTTTCTGATTCTATTACGAGCATATAACGGCATAATGTTCACATTTCTATATAACTAACTTTTGTGTCGCTTCAATGTTGAACACGGGCTTGCTCTCAGAATGAGAAGGTGCAAAGACCACCAGCTAACTAAGAGTGAATTAATACAGTTTACATTTGGCAGAAAAATTTCTAAAAAAATAAGGTGTGCAAATGTTCTCAAAATATTTTTGTTCATCTTTATACTAGAGAATGTCTCATGTTACAAATGTATATTTATGTAACATGCAAGGAAATTACTAAGGCAATCAAATTTGAATCGAATAAATGGGATACTACTATGTGATTAATAATATAAAAATAAACTGTTTTTCCGCGTTTGAGAAACTATGCGTAGGTGTTTCATAAGTCTTTACAGTAATCTAAAACGGAGATATTCGATACCACAATGAATCAATGTGTTTGTGCAAGCTTTTTTATCTATACGAATTATGAATCGAACAATTTATTTATTGAATAGAGCTTTAGAAAAAAAATCTGAAAATTTACCGAAGCGTACATTATTCTGAGTAAAGAGATATATAACAATTTATTTATTGAATAGAGCTTTAGAAAAAAAATCTAATAATTTATCGAAGCGTACATTATTCTGAGTAAAGAGATATGAAATATTTATACATTTATATGGATACAAAAGCACAATAAGATTTTTTATCTCAAATAAAAGAAACCATTTTGTTTCCATGTCTCATTTTTTTAACGGGCTAGAACATTCGCAAATCATCTTCGGCGTACGAAAAGAATCCAGATTGAGGGCTGGCACTAATGAGAACACATTTTTGTTACACAAAATAGTGATTTCTTGTACTTATATTTTTAATATCCCCGGTGTTGGTAGATACGGTGATATAGATAATGCTTTTCTTCATTTTATTATACAATTCCATTTAAAAGAACGCCGACTTATGAACCATAGAGCCGTCAAATATTATGTGATGAAGTATAAATTACACGATAGATTTTTAAATGATTCCAAAGTACATCCAACAATGGTAGCTCATGTAATATTGTGTGGCATGAACAAGGTCATTTTTTTTCATTTGATTTATCAACAACAGTGTTCATCAGGCAAGATCCGGCTGCAATTATCGTTGCTTAACTTGGTACATCTTAATTGAAAAAACCAAAGCTGCGACTAAAGCAAAGAACACAAGTCGAAACTGAATTGACGTCTGCCAATAAGTACTTGGCCAGGTCAAAAAATTACTTCCTTAAAGCTTCTTATTCTTTGTTTTACTGACACGACATACACATTCAAAAATGAAACGATGGCAGGGTCGATAATAATAGGGCCGATTTACCACGTATATATGTAAAACTTCTGTTTGAGTAGATTTTTTTAGTTACTTGTACGTAATTCTAATTTTTCAAGCACAGAACCCTAGGGTACACGTATATATACGAAATGGTCTTCGAGCGTGAACTCTTTCAAAATAATTTCCATTCAATTTACTTCAAGGAAAATTCGCCGCAATTTTTTAAAACAGCGCTGATAAAAGGCGTTTTCACGAACACATACTCGTGAGAACGTAGTAAGTAGAACATATGTGAACATTTTTTAATTAAGTCCTATAAAAGAAATAAGTAATACTATGAATTATCATGCACCTCGGTGCAACAAGCTCTCCATGAGGACGGTACTGCTCTTTTATACACCCAATCACATATCCACACCGTTCCTAACGTATTCCAAACTCTAACAGACGCACTCGTCGACTGGTTCAGCAAATGGAAAATCGCAGTCAATCCGGACAAAAGTTAAGCTGTCTGCTTCAACGAGAGGCAGAAGGACGGTCACACTCTTAATTGCTTAACAAGCTTATCCCCTCGGTTTAAAACGCAAAGTACCTGGAACTCATCAAAAATATGATAAAATTCCGGTTATACACTACTTGTTCCTAACTCATCAGGGGCTTTCTGCATGCTAAATCGACAAAACCCTTCAGGTATTACAAAAGTATTTCTTGTGCAGAGCGACCGGAGCACCCTAGATCCTGTGCATTAAAAATGTATATAGGGACTTCCAATTAGTTACTTTAGCCCCGTGCTAAAAGTAGGAAGCCATAAGGTAATTGGACAAGGCTGACTTGGGAATCTATTATGAGTCCAATCAGACCTATGAGAAATGTAGTCTAGTATCTACCTCCACCGACTAGTGGTAGTCCCTTCAGTGGACTGAGATATATGATAGATCACTCTTACGATGACATTACACTGGCAAATAGTCCCCCTCTGAGGACTCTTAAGCATTGACAGTATACAATGAAGGAGTATGAGCTTACTAAAAATTAAAAGTGGTATTTCTTGGATATACATTTTGGTTTTATTGCACGTATCTTAATTAAACACATTTGTTACAGGTACCGCGTTTAGCTCTTTAGGGATTGTTGTAATTGTATATTCCGTACATCTTTCTAATATTTATCATCATTTTAACCCTAGACGTTCACAGTCCATCATAGTAAACAAGTTGACACACATAAAAAGTTAACAGACATGATTGTACTACAGATGTGAAAGTATATTCTAGATGCTACTTATGTTTTCTAACTTTTTATCAGATATGTTTATCTGTCAAAATAGACGAATACATCAATACATGACAAAGAATGTCCGAAACTCTAAGCAAACGATTTTCAAAATTAAATATTAATCAATATCAAGAAAAATATCATCGTTAGATACTATCATTAAATATTTTGGATTAAAACAATAATGACACTAAAGTACTGAATCCCTGCTTCTGACTGCGTGGTTTTTAGAATCAGAACAGAAGACAACAGAGGAATACAAATATCGATAACTTTTGCCGTGCGGAATGAACGTACGAAGGAGCTTTGGTGAACGACCTTTCTAACATAATTTATGAAACCGCCCTGAATGCCGGTAAACTTTTGAGAACCGTCACTTTACGATAAAAACGGTGCGACAGCGTAATGCGATATACAAAGTACGGTCGGCGGTCGCGGCGACGATCTCTCGTATTGTATGCCTCCAGTTCTCTTGAATAAATAATAAGAATTTACCCGTGACTTCGTTCATTCCAACGCCTAAATAATCCTTAGGTAACCTTGTGATTTTTAAAAAGTGTTTGTCTCCGTTACCGCATTATCGTCATACCTACTATAACGGTGGATATTTGTACAATGTTGTAGAAGTTTAAAAGTAATCGCAAATAAATAACATAAGAAGTTAACATAACTAAATGGAAACAATTTGGTTACAAGTTACCACCTGCATTATTTTAAGCCTTTAATAGAAATAACTTGTCATCTGAATTGAATTTTTATTAGACATTACTTATACGAACTAGAGTGTAATAAATTTAATAGGTAAGAATCGGCGGCTTAATTCTTTTTTTTTAATATCTTGGGACGACTCCACACATGCCATCTGATCCCAAAGTAAGCGTCAAGAGACCTTGTGGTATAGTAACCAGGCGGCTGATATTAAATGTTAATATCATATGAACAATCAATATAATGTTTTATTTATTGACACTTCGTTATTTTACATACAACAAGTGAATTAAATACTTGTTGTTATTTCTTAACAGGTAACCCTTGATTAAGTAGAGAATTTTCAGCTAACATCAAAATAATGGAAGCATAAAATAGATAGAATTGATAGTTTTTACATAATTTCACGCTTTTGTTTCCCCAACGGCATAAGTAGAGGAGTGTAATTCTTCCGCGTGTTAGCTGTTAGGTCGTCCAACCCATGGAGTAGGGGATGAGGCCATAACTAAACTGTAAAAATAAACAATACTACAATAATTAATTACCAATCTATATAGTATATTTTAAAAGATAATATTATTGTATATGATATGTATAATAACTATTTTCATATAATAGTAATGTTTTGTTAAGATAAGTTTCATATCGTTTTAATTCAAGTGAGTCGTAATAAAATATCGTAAAATTCTTGTTTTGCTATCAGCGACGACCCGCGTCAACTTTATCAGGCACACCAGCGTGGTATCGCCTTAAGCCTTATATCATGATGCTTTTGTTATATAAGTAGCAATGGGCATAAAAAAACTTGTTCCACACAAACATTACCGTGTGTACATCCACTTGGGCATTTACTGAAATTCGAAATTGATTACCTTGATGCGGATCAAATAAATTTTACATAAAGAAAACATTTCAACGTAGTTATCGTTGGAGTGCAATCCAAAAAATTTTAGATTGTTTTTTTTTCTGACACGCGGTATTGAAAAAAGCGAAAAATTTTGTAAAGCGACATTTGTGTTCCAGAGGCCATATTGACCTGCGTCAATGCTGTCAGCCACACCAGTGCGAAGATTTTTTAAGTTGCCCTGATTACTGCGCACCGATATTAGGATTTTACCTGCGTCTCAGTTCTATTTAGAAAAATTAGTGTCAGTAAACTTATTTAAGTGATGGTAGTTATTTTTACACAAATTTCATCACATACACATCACATCATCAGCCACAGTCCACTGCTGGACATAGGCCTCCCCCAAAGAGCGCCATTGCGCCCTGTCCTCGGCTTGCCGCATCCAGCTCCTG
>DWEI01002093.1:0-15059 GCA_018245875.1 Mysoria ambigua | reverse complement strand
CCTCTGCCTACCCCTTCGGGGATTACAGGCGTGAAGTAACGTCCTTAATAAACAGTATTCTAAATCTAGATCCCGATAACAAGCTATCAGCACACCTAAGTGTTATCAAAATCGGTTCATTATTTTTTGTGTAATAAACGGACATATTGGCAAGTTTTTAAGCAAAATTTTCAAAAACAAGTACAAATTGGGATATAAGAGCAATGGCGAATGGAACACGCTACACCGGCTACATGTGGCGCCCTCTGCGTTAATATTAAATTAAAGCTGCTAGCGACTTTGGAAAAACTTTATTCATACTTTAGGTACATATTTATTGATAGTTATTCCTTTTTACACTTAATATACTTTGATTTAATATAGCAAAAGATATCACCCATTAAAAAAAATGAAACGTCGCCATTATAGAATGTTTACAAACGTCAAAATTTGGAGGGTTCTAAAAAACTAATGAATGATAGAGTGATACTACGAAGCGACTGATGAATATAGACGAAGCACGTAATGGGAGTGCTGATAGAGAAATTTGGAACTGTGCTTGCAACCTACCTATTACAGAACGGATAATCGTCGATAGCAGACCGTTGTTCCAGCAAAGGTGTGGTGATAACGGTGACGGGCGTCAATGTGACGGTGACGTGGCTGTGCGTGGGCAACTCGGTGCGCCTGCGCTGGGTGGCCAACGCCACCACGCCCGCGCTCAAGGAGCACTTCAACAAGCCGTACAGCGTGAAGCGGATGTCACAGGTGGTCGGATGTCACGGGTGTCACAGGTGGCACAGGCGCTCTGCATCCGTTGCAATCGTGACATTTGAAATTCGATATTGTCCACTTTCTATCTGGCGAAACGTGGTAGTGTTCTGGATTCCTCTGCCTGCCTGTTCTGGGATTATAGGCGAGAAATTACGAAGTTAAGTCAGTTTTAAATTTTAAATTGAGGGTTATGATAGATAATAGTTATAGTTATAGATGTAATGTAGGGATGACATGTATCTGTCACAACTCAAATGAGAAGAGAAGAACAAAAACCTCAAAAAATCGAGACTCGACCATGTTATGGTCCACTGTTTGCTTACAACACTCGCTTAACTTGAATAAGAGAATCGGACTTTTATCGGCAGGAATGAGTTGAATACAAGAAGAACAATTTGATTGATTCTATTTTCAAAATTTTAGACTTTTTATTGACTTTTGCAAATCAAACTTTTGTCTGTGAACACTTGATTGAATCTTCTAGATAATGAAAGCGGCGGCCTGCGACTTCTTCCCTGACTTCGACGGCCACAACCACATAGAATCCACCTGCCCCAAAGAATGGGTTATGGAGAGGCACAACTACCACGCTATGGCATTCCTCTCCAGGGCCTACAACTTCCAGTGGAGTAGGTAAGGTAATTTGTCTTTTATCTTGAAGACATGAGTCTACTGTATCAGAAATTACCGTGATTTGGTAAATGTGCCAATGGATGGATACTTTCAAGTAGACTAATTATTTCATCCCCATGCCATCTGATCACAATCATAATTATGATTATCTTTTTTGAAGAAGGCCGAATAGAAAATCTACTACGGTGACAAATATTTTTTTGCAGTTTTCACATGCCTTAGACGAGATGCGAGTGCAAGAGTTGTTTTCAAGATGATTTCCTTCACCGTTACTTCCATGACTGACTGTTTACATGACATGACTGAATGTTTACATTGAATCCCATTCATTCTTCTACTATTTTCAATCATTTTGAAGTCTATAAGATCGACTTTAGGTAAATCCTACACGCTACGACCAAGAAACTATGATGTGACGTTTCATTATTTAACGCACCGTCTCCTAAAGCTGCAAGTCAATCCCCACCATTTTAAATTTATTAACGAGTTCACCTGATCGACATAAATAAAAATGACAATACAAGGGACTTGGCGTGAAGATATGTATGTATGTATGTATGTATGTACAATACAAGGTAATTAGAGCAACCGATGAACGATTCCAAATCAAAATTCATGTGCCGAATGCGACTAATATTCGAGATTGGATGATAAATGATTAATCGCTTTATGATGAGATGGTCTCTTTTGTATTTTTAGGTGGAACGTGGGAGCTGGTAGCCGGAATGTTATAATGCAGATCCGAGAATTCGTCGACAAGAAAAGGGAGGTGATGTTATTGATACTGTACAGTACAATATGTTGATAGTGAAACTGCACACTAGTAGGTACCACATAATATAATGCCTGTAAATGCCGAAGAGGTAGGCAAAGGCGTGTAGTACATACCCACGTTTCACCAATTATATTTACCTACGTCTGGTGGTGGTGTCTGTTGCCATACCCCGGGTGCATATCCGGATTGCGAGCCACTACTTGAAAATCTAACTTGGAAAAATCCTATAGTCATAGTCTAGTACATAATTATTTTTTTTACATTACACATATAGTTCTTGTTGAATTAATATTTCGATTAGTTACTTGGTAACAGTTGTAAGGACATCCGTATAAAAATAAGCACATTGTATGATTTTGCTAGGGGTGTCGATGTGGACATGTGCCTCGCGTGTGGCATTAGACGCTCCGAAGCGGAGTACCATAATTGCCTATGCCTACGTCTGAAGTAACTACAGGCGTGATTTAAGTTTATATTTCAATATATTATATCAAATCTCACGCGCACCTCCATCGAGAAATTTTCGAGGTAAGAATTCATTCTGTATGGCACGGCTCCCGCAGGCGAAGTTCCAGCTGCTGCGAGTGACGCCGCAGCGAGCGAACATTTTGAAATGCAACGAGCTCTCGCAGGAGTTCAGCATGGAACCGATGGCGGGAATGGAGGTAGTTGACAGCTAACGTCATTGTTTTTTTTTTGTTAAGTACACCCTAACAAACATCGCTCAGTGGCACCAATGAAGGTTGTTGCAGCCATTTCGTATAAGTTTTGTATTGAGATTACATTTTTTTCCTGCTACTGAGTAGCAATACTTGCATTGTTGGTGGATATCAATTTCGCATATTGGATATAAGATTGGAATAAATATGATAATCGGTGTTTGTATCGTTTCAGTTCTTTCCAGACCTATTCACGCTGAACATGTCGTACGGGTCGGTGGACGCGCGGCGGGCGACCTTCAACATGAAGTACAGGCTTGTCGAAACGGTGTTCAACATGTTACAAGAACTCAAATTGTCCAGTTATTCGTGACAAATCGATTTGTAACCTTTTTACTGTTATCGATATCGATAATATCGATGATGTATCGATCGAAATTGAAAATGCCATCAGTAGAAAAAATGTTTTATTACTTAATGCCAGTGTAATAATAGATTACGCTGTCGGTATACTCGGAAGAAAATTCAACTATTGAACCTGTGATTACATATGCTTGGAGTTGCTTATCACATCTTTACATTGTTACCGTGTAATGCGGAATATAACCAGTTGTATATCATTGGGTAGTTTTATAGTTTCAATCCCTAGCCTTCACTTAACTCGCGAAAGTTGGTGGCTTCTGGAACCTAACGCATATAATAACTTCTAATGTCAGGCACGTTTACCAGTAACTTTCCAGTATAATCCAAGAGCATCTGATATATCCTTGAGCATCAACACCTCGCCATATTAGGCACTAACTGTTTTACTCAAAGTTACATCCTTTAATATCGGGGTTAAAAAAAGTCCAATACTATAAACAATACTCCATTTAATATTTACTGATTAAAAAAAAACTAAAAACTATTAATAGGTAGTAAAAAAAAACTATCTGCCGCAACTATAGCAAAACATACTTTAAAAAATAATATAATATTAATAGTAATATTGTGATAACAGATTGTATTCAAGTGTCAACTTTTCAAAACTTACAGCGCCGCACACACTCGACATTCGTTTATTCGGCTGTTGACAGTCTTCGCAGAGTTCCACCAGTGTATTGTATCGTTCGGTAATAATTTATGCGCGCATATACAACAATGTTATATCCTGTTAAAATAAATATATACCTTTCTAAAAACCTTACCAGAAACATGTTTATGGAAAAAGAATTTTTTTTACATTCCGTGGATTCTTACAGTTCGACTTCATCATTGTCTCAAATTGAAAAAAAATTATACACATTTTTCAAATTTTAAAAACGGTGTTGCCACAACCGTTCTCGATTAACTATCATTATTTAACTACCATTTGTATCTATCCCATTCGGAACAGAATTAAAAAATATTGCCACTACCATTGACTAGGAGGTTCAGCTGTCTTGGCGATGACCGTTAAGGCGGTCTGGACCTAACAGACAACCGTCGTCAAAAATCCTAAACTCCCATCCCCCTCCCCATTTCCTGCCCTGGTATATATTCCACTGGCACTTATGCACCAGGGCAGGACACCACCATTAATCTGCTAATATTTTCATTGTTTGGATAATCGGACCCATTAACCGCGTAACAAGATAATTTAATGAAAAGTGCATCTATATACGCGTTAAACGTCAAAAGTTTAAAAACATCACCAATGACTCTCTTTCATTTAACATAAACGTTAATTTTGTCGTAAACATTTGCAATACGCGCATAAAATCGTTTACAAAACAAGATACGTCCGTCAGCAGTGCGGATGAGTTGAAAAATTGAGGCGACACATGGATGGTACAGATAGCATACAAAAAGTGATGTTTGTAAATTGAGTTTTTTTAATATTTATTCTTTTGAAAACAAATCGTTCGAAATGAAGTCGAAACCTGCCAGCGTGAAATGTCTCTAAAATTTTAATGTTTCTCTCAATAAATAGCCTCACGATACATACGTTGGAATACTACGGATTAATATTTATTACGCAACTAAAAATGATACAAAATTGTTAATTAAATATAATATAGATAAATTTTTACTTGCATCGCCTGGAAACCTCGAGGATTATTGGAAGCGGTAATTATGTATACGGTTGTGAGGAAGTAAAACATTATTTCTAGCGCAAAATATTCACCGCGGCTGGCAGAATTACAGTTAAGTCGATTACGGTGTTAAGAAAAAATCAAATAAAAAATATAAGGTCAAGAAACGAAGATAAATTCGAACACATTCAAATTGTATGCTTTGCACCTACCCACATTTACAAAAGAAATTATATTTTAAATACACATACATACATACGTACATACATACATAAAATTAAACGCATGTTCCATTCGCTATATTTTTACATGTTACAATTATAAACTACTTACAACAAACTCACATAACGTGAAACATATGTCGTGATGTGACTTCGTTACGAGGACTGATTTTTTCTTTTATCACAATGAATAATCACAAGAATCACGAAATATGTATATATACACATGTGCACATATATATATATACATGAAAGAAAAAGATTACGTTATTACGAAATAAACACGTCGTCTGCCAATCACAGTACAGTCTAATAGAAACATAACGCGAAAAAATCAATCCTCCGACTGACTTACGTTGCGGGAAAAAAAGAAGAAAAACACACCAACGAATTGTCTATGGATTTTAAACATATTCATCTCCATATATCGAATTCATTGTGTCTCTCGATAATTAATAAAGTGAGCCCCTGCTACTATATATTAAATACATACCTATATAGAAATAATTTTTTTTTGGGTATTAAATTTTATTCAAATTAACAAATGAAACTACTAATCCGCTATTATCAATAAAACTTCTTTTTTTCGATATTTCTTAAATACTTATTATATGTACAATAAAAAAATGAACAATTAAAATATTTCCCTCCGTTCACCTGATCAGTGTTGCCAGATAGCACGTTGTTCCGTAATAAATAAATAGTGTGACAAGTTGTGTAGATATTTGGGACCCTTTAAATTGAACCAGCCTCCGAATGCAGTGATTACAATTTAATGCAAGTTTTGACTGGACTAAGTCTTTTACATTACAGCAGCCATTAGAGAACCATATTGGCATATACAAAACACAAAAGCAAGGAAATAGGCAAATCACAGGAATTAAATGTAGAGCAAATCCGTCATTGACTAGATACCTACAGTATAACTTATAATATCCAGTACTGTATTGGGATTGATATGGTATCGCGAGTGAATGACGTCCACGACTGGGAATGAGCCACCGAAACAGATTCAATTTAAACAGACCGCCCCAATATCTAACGGGATAGCTGGCAACACGCACAAAGTATTGCCATTGTTGATACTTAAAATAATAAAAGCATTCATTAACATTGCCATTCAATTCAACTAATATCAGAATGACGTTTCATCGAAATCGTTAATCGTTAAAAAATTAAAATCTTTAATTAATATGGGTCATATTTCCGGGACCCAGCCGCACGGTATGAAGCAACTGTGATCAATAGACATATAGGTTGGTCAGCTATGACTACATACATCATTTACCTTCTGTACAATGCAGGAAGGAATCCAAAGATGAAACCATAATGTTCGATGTTGAGACCTATTCCAACTACAAACTAAAGGACGCGCGCGCCCTTCAATTTCGGTACGTACGAGAACACGTTTTGTATATCTTAATAAGACCATAGACTATATAGAGACCATTGACCATAAACAAACTATATACTGAATAAAGACAATAGGCGATGAGACCATGAACTACATAAAGACCACAAAATATATATGAAGATCACGGATTAAACATGAACTATATAGAGACTATAGACTATATACAATCTATAGAGTATAGACAGACTATAAAATGTAAACTATATAGGCTATAGAATATATCTAGTCTATTGCCTGTATATAAACTGTAATCTGTATATAGACTCGAAATTGATTGTTTAAAATGCCTAATCTTAGAGCAAAACAAAATAAATGGTATTTAATTTCGAATTCCGACAGACACTAAATACGCATACATAGATAACTATACAAAAAATTAAGAGATACAAATATAGATAACTACACAAACAAAATATCCATAGAAGTGATCGCTTAGATTTTGTTGATCGCGAAGCCTTATGTACATATCCATCCACCGTGGGACGACCATACAATTACAACCATAAGCCGAGCATCATTTTGTGGAGTACGCCTAACTTTTTTTTTAATAATATCGACTAAGAAATTTCGAGTGCGCAGAAAAATATTACCACTAATGCACGTTAGTCAATTAATGGGCGAGACGGTTGCGATTGCTGACGGTACAGTGTACCTATAGCCTATATTTCACTATGAACATACGTATACTATGCAGTCGCGACATGGAAACGTTAGTTGACCGACGGATATATAAAAAAAAAAAACTATCGGTTTAAACAAAGAATTTAACAAAGGTTGTTATTTAAAGGCTGCCGTTAGAAGACGTAAAGGCCAAAGCCAAAGTACCAAAATCGTAAAGATAAAAGATGGCTAATCAACTCGGAGACATATCATACATACGGCGATGTATATAAATGATACGGCGGTGTATTTTTCTCCGTACGACAACTACGACGAGTTTCGCGAAATTGGATCACTTTTGGGTGCCGGAACAATTTTATTGAATATCGAAGCCAATGTGAGCAGACAGATTTTATGGAAATAAAAACTATTTTGCCGACCGTACCCATATCCTACAGTCTTCTTCCATATCCTTCTGTCTAATAAGAAAATAAAAAAAAAAAACATTTCTTTGACTAAAACGAACGTACATTGAACCTACCTTACCCTTTCTCGTACGTCTGCGGGACAATTTCCAACTCAATTACCATGCCCTTTTTACAAATTATCACAGTCGGTAGAGATTTAGAGGTAACCGGTTCGAATCCTAATCGTAATCGATTTTTTTGCTCTTTTTTCGTTTTTATTTTTCAGTTAATCCCGTGAATCTAATTTAAAAACGATGCTTACCTTTTTTTTAATTCGACTCTAATTTTTTTTACGTTACATTCTAAAAAACGTTATCATAAATCGAATTTATATTTCTTGTAAATGGTGTCGAAGAAATTTTAACTTTATCTGCATGAATTTAAAGGTCAAAGATTGCGTGCGTGCCTGTATAAGCAAAAAGAAAACGTATACATACGTTTACAAGTAGCTAGCAATTACATAACACGTAAAAAATATTAAAAAACATGTTCGGTTAACTTCGACTAAGTTCGTTCCGTCATCGGAAGGCAGTTGGAAAATGGCGGCGTACCAATTCCGATGACTGCCGATGATGGCCGAAGTTATCCAATCGTTCGTCTCCATTCTTCATGTCTTCGTGCATTACACGACTTTCAACATCGGTACAAAACCACTGATTACATGTTAAATAGTAAACAAAATCTTTACATACACACGTTCAATAAAAACTGAATAAGTGACAATTATATACCTATATAAAGTAGAATATACATTATATAGTATTTTATTATATACGTAAATATTGATCGATTGAAGATTAAAGAAATACTTATTGAGTTGTAAAGTAACGGGACATTGGGTGAACCATATAGACAAAAACCTGTGCTACGTCAATCAAGATAATTGTAACAAGATTTTTATATTAATATATTAAAAATTGCGGTAGCCTATACGGGGTCATAGATGCTTTTTTAGCCTGTTTCTTTACACTTATACACCGGGATCGATAGCTCGGTAGGCAGTTAAGTTAAATGCTTTGTCACGTTAATGGCAGGAATTTTCTTACCCTACTGAATCTTACTTAATCGAGATGATTTACAAGTGCGAGCAGTGTTTTAATAATCGCTAATTAAACCTAACGCTTGCATCAAATGTTGTTTGTGTGATAAACGTACTGACGATCTCTTCCTGGCTGATCTCCTGGCATCTGAATCTAGCATCTGGCTGGCACTAGCGCCATCTATTGAACAACGAAAATTCGCACAGGAGTAGCAAAAGTGACATTACTGAATTTAATCTTAAACATCTATAATAAACATTATAACAGAACTGTACGTGTGAAATTTGTATCTGTAGGTCTGTTATTTTTTTTTAAATTAGACAACAAATCACTTCTGAAATAAATGAAGCATTTCACTATTCCGAAGCAGATTTTATTGCTGTATTAATAATAGCTCACATTAAATAATTTCCCCGGTCAGTCTATTATAATTATTAACTGTAGACATAACAGGTGGATCTAATTAATAATATTTGTAATTGACAAAACCGTATGTATATAAAATCAGGCTGCTGACAGAAATATTTTTACTAAATTTGCCAACAAAATGCATTGAACAAAGAATGCCCTGCTTTATCGTCATCTATGAAGCGAAAAACGTAATTCCATATAATTATTATTATCAACATTCGGTAATAACAATCATGTAACGAGTAGAAAAATACAAAAGGGCACTGTACATGAATGTTGTACAAATCTGTCACTTACTCGGCTTTCGTTGTAATGAGCTTCCATGAACACACCTGGAAGAGGAGAGGGGGCGGCTACGAGCGCGACACGACCGCAGCCCCCACCGGACGCTGCCGCGGCACCGGCACACAGTGGCGACACGTTTCTGCCAACGTTCTCTGGCCTGCGAGACAGTGG
This sequence comes from Mysoria ambigua, assembly GCA_018245875.1. Taxonomy (NCBI): domain Eukaryota; kingdom Metazoa; phylum Arthropoda; class Insecta; order Lepidoptera; family Hesperiidae; genus Mysoria; species Mysoria ambigua. The sequence continues at coordinate 5,576 of DWEI01002093.1, read as the reverse complement.
AGCCACCGAGCTCTATGCACCAACTTAGCTACAAAATAACATGGCCACTTGCGAGATTGCGAGCACTGGGCCATTACTGATTGACTACATTGTGAAAATCTTGCATCATTCTATGTCACCTTTTATATTATATTAATTCCGTATCACGAATATTTATTGTGATACATTCACGCCGTAAGCTGGCAGATGGCGCTACGGTGCGGCACGCGGGCAGCCGCTGACGACGGCGGCAGCGTAGGCGGTGCGAGATGCCCAGCGTTGGGATTATGGGCAACGACGTCCAGCTGTGGACTTAAACGGGCTGATGATGACGTGTAAGCGTCGCCCCACTCTCCCCAATACATAAAACTTCCATGTAACACAATATACATTAATTAATTTACTCATCAGCATATAAATATAATTGCAACTATATCTATACATATTTGTATATATATAATATCTACATTCAGCAATAACTCTTACTACTATTTTATCTTTTCCTTTTGTTTTCGTTCAATAAAAAATATTGCGATGTATATTTTGTCCATAGCATAAAATGTCTCATCCCTGGAGACGGGGCAACCGTGGCTCGGAGTTCTTTATAGTTGGAAATTTACATATACAGGGTTAACTTAAACAAACACCGGCTACAACCGTTATTTAGTTTGCACGTCAGCTTCGAAATACTGAGATCAGGATTTAAGTTAGTTATTTCACTTAGCTACTTTTTAGCATTAAACTGTACGTAGGTCAGATAAAAACTCAAACGGATGAGGATGATTCATATTAAGTAAAATTTCCCTCTCCTTCAAAATGCAATTAATTCCAACGTCGACTATTTAAAACTTAATAACACATTACACATTTCAAAGTACCCTGAAATATTGAAAACAAGAAAAAAAAACAAAGACCAATCTGATTAGATTTTGGATGAAATCCACGTAAAATTTAATCTATAAGGTTTCACTTAACCCTGTATATATATACATACTATTTCGTCTGTCGTATTTACAGCGCACGTACGTCATAACATCGTAACAATCGCATCACACGTCACCGTCAAAATGACACATGTCCAATCGTCTGTCAGTACAGGCGACCTAACATTCTAGAACAGTCGGCGGCCTAACCTAGTCCGTCGTCATCAACATGTACATTAAAGCGATTTTTCTCGACACCGTCCTGTACAATAGCGTCCTTTATTCTCGTCTGTATGTACACCATACTATCAAGTGACGTCACGGCGACTCGTAACGGGGCGTGGCGACCGTACCTCGGGGGCGTGGCCGTGGTTCACACACCGCACCGTACGTGGTACATCAACACAAGTATTTGACCAAGTACGTGGAGACGTCCGATTTGGTTAAATCCGCAAACTCGGCGGCTTTGCCCCTCTGCAATATCTCTATGGTGGATCTGGACTCCAGTTGCTTTATGTGCAGCAACAGCTTCTCCTCCGGTATCGGGTCGACTGGTTTCGCGACAGTCAACGTGGTGTTCTTCAGTGCTCTGGCCAGAGTTTTTAAGAATTTATACCACTGGCGCTCGTTGGAGGTGGCGTCGGGTGTGTTCACTAGTATCACTGCTCGCTCGAACAGTGCGCACACGCAGCTCAGCGTCAGCTGGGAATTAAAGAACGTCTAATGAATTTCTATTAACCTATTTCTATCAAAACAACTTGATGGTTTGTATATATTTTTTTCACTCTCTTGAAATGGATTGTAAGGAGTTTTTTTATAAATGAATATGAAAGTCTATCAATGAGTTGGATACAAAAACTGTATTTTATAACTACTTAATATTTATTCTTTTCATATAACCAAAGTCTTTATTTTTCGATTAAACATAACATCACAACTGTAATCTCCGAAGAGGTAGGCAGCGTGCAGTACGTTACCAAGTGTCATCAGTTACGAATACATCCCACAATGGAATAAGGCATGACCCTATTACCATACATATGGCACAAACAGACACACCGATCCACTACTATAAATTTTATGTTAGAATAATCCAATAACACCTGGCCTGGGCACCGAACCCAGGACCTTTCGACAACTGTTGAATATACTCTCATAGTCACTCAAACACGACTGCAATTAATGACTTACGCAGGAAGTGAGAACGTAAGGCGTCCTGGCAGGGTCCAGCGCCTCGCTGAGCAGCCCACACGACTCGATCACCGCTGACCAGCCTGTCGTATTTTGAATGTACCTGTGCGACATGTTATTAATGTTTAAACGTATTTACATTTTAGGTAAGCTAATTCAAATAATGAAAATAAATATATTAATAAACTTACGCTGTCGCCATTTGAGAGTATCTTTCTTATGTATGATAACTCAAAGGAGTGTAAGAGAAACGAAGGAAATATTCTAGGACTGTATCAAGTGGAAAATCTTAGTCGCTGCCTGTCCCGACAGTGAACAGCGAGTGCATGTTCATTTTGCTAGGATTATTTTGATCACTGCTTACCCGTGAGGAGTCGCCGATACGTTCCGTCATCGCGAATTTTTTTTTAATCATATCGTCCAATATACAAACCGCTAGGAATCAATTCTTTATAAAGTGGTTGTCAAATGTAGAAAGTCAAAAGATGAATGTATGGATGAAGCGATGGTTAGTAGAGTGGTACCTGCGGTAGTGGTGCGCGAGCGGCGCCAGCCCCGCGTCGCCGCGGCGCGCGGCGCCCGGCAGCGCCCGCAGCGCGCGGCACCACAGCGCGCGCAGGCGCACGTGCGCGGCGGGCGCGCGCGACACGAAGCGCGCTACCAGCGCCTGCGGGCACGCGCGCCGCTCCATTACACCGCACGGCCACAGCTAGCGTCAACTATTGCAACTTCGCTACTACCATGTGCTCCGACGGCAAGCATTAGCACATCGCTCTGAAGCTTTTGTCATAATAAATGTTTAAGAAAAAATATCATCGATTAAATATATCTCAAGCAACTCACTCGCCCCTTCCTAACCGTCAGCATCTGCTGCAACCTGTCGTTGTGCAGCAAGCCCATGAACATTTTGTTCAGCAACTCGTCCTTGTCCTCGTCCAAAAGATTCTTCACCGGGGGCGGCTTTTGACTCACCGCCAGATTCACCACCTGTTGGTAGCAACGAGCAATAACTTTATTGTTAAGTGAAATTATTTAATAGAATTTAATACAATCATTGTACATTATAAAGTTACTATAAATAATAAATTAAGGTTTAATTATTAAAAATGATTACTGTAAATGATTTGTTTGAATGTGGCATTGACCACGTTCGGCCTAGGTGACCGCTGTGCGAACACAAAACATTATTTACAACGTTCGGTTATTACCAACTCGAAGTCGCTCACGAACAACAAACAAAGACTGAATCTCACTTTGACAATCGCCGTCTGAGTTCCATTAAGAGATTAGGTAGACAAAGTTGTAAATACATACATAAATTATGTATTTATTGGTGTGCAATATGATGGTTTTATATATAGCAATGTACTTGGATATATGCTTGCTGCAAATAACTTGTTAAATACCGTCTGTGGATGAATAGATGGCAGATGATAGATTACAGATATGACTCTTGACATTTATTTCCAATATAAATCTATCTTCATAAGTTATAAATCACAAATTATAATTATTAAGGCAAATGATATCATGACAAAAGACAAACTTGTAATTCCTTCAAGTTTTCTAGAGAATCCCTTGAAAAAATATTAAGGCAGCTAATACACTTAGCTGTCATTTTATACAACAACCTTAAGTATTATTCTAAGAACAGATCTGTAATTCTTCATCTACTGTCTAAGATATAAGTGAGATCGCAGCGGAAATCTGCTATCTTAGTTTAATAAAAAACCAACATCTGGATAAATAACGTTATTTTTATAAAGTCGTCAAATATTCACCTGTCTTTTATCAACAGATTCACTCTTGGGACTCTCCTGTTTCCTCCGCTGCACTGATTCAATGTTACGTAAGAAAAGATTTGTGTCCTCTTCTGGTTCATTCTCCATCGCTTCCTTCTGTGCTGCTTCTTGCTGCTTCTGTTTCTCTTCTCTTTCCTGGATGAAATAATCATAATCAATACTACACAAGAATTACATAAGGTTTATTATATTAAGTATAACATAACTGTGATTTCCTGTGATTTCTCTATTATGATAATTCAGTATATCAATAAAATCATTGAACAAAGAAAAAAAAATACATCAGCACACAACTATTAAAATACACAAATTTTCTCATGAGTTGAATATGTTTATAGCTGGTGTTGCTGTGATCCCACTTGTGGTACCAACTGAACAACTCGTAATACCAACCAATAAGTTGTGGTACCAACTAAAAATCTTAAGATAACTTTATTTATATCTTGATAATCTAATAACTTTATTTATATCTTGATAATTATGCATCACAAAAACTAATTACAATGACAGCAGAAAATAGTTATTACATGTATAAATTGAGCATAGTTATAGTTAGATTACAGTTGTAACCCTTCCACCAAAAAATTAACCTTTAACACATAAGTCTCTAGTCTGTGCCAATATTGAAAGTATAAATGTAAACATACCATCATGCCTGTAATCCCCGAAGAGGGATTCAGAAAACTAATACACATCCCACCAGTTACATTTATGTCCCAATATGGAATATAGTAGATACTTATTAAATACAGTGTACTTATACAATATACTACTTAAAAAATACAACACATATACTACAATATACTACTTAAAAAAATACTACACATACTAAGATAACAACCTACCTTCAGTATAAGCGCATTGGAGATAGCTAAGGGATCATTTAACTCCTCGAGCCTCAACAGAATGAGATATAGCGCCTCAATATCCAATAAGAGTTGCTTGGTCCTCCTGACCTCTCTGGGGACCTGGAAAAATGAGTTTCATTAATCATCCGCATCTTCTGTGAGAATTAATAAATCTACTATTACAAGCAATCCAGCGAGATAATAAAATAAAATAAAAACAAAACTGTATTGTTGATAATTGACTAGTGTAATGAGTATCAATTATTACCTCAGCGGGATTGGTGGTGCTGGCGACACTGGGCGCGCGGGACGCCCTGCCCGACGGCGGCTCTCCGGCGACCACTTCCACGTCGATTATCTTCCTGGGCGCAGTCACGCTCCCGCACTGCGAACAGTTGTACATACAACAAGTTCGTACTAACTGTTATATGAAAGTACTGTGATAGTGTGATCAGTGGTATGATATATATGATCATGATATATATTATACTGGAACTTGAAGTCACTATTTGCTAATATTTTTTCCCACTACCGGGTATCAGTCTCTCCCGTAACTGCGAGACACCGAACAGACGCTCTACCGTGCTACTCCAGTTTGGAGAAGCAGAGATCATTATTACTACTCCGTTACGACATAGAAATCAACCACCGAATGTCAAAAAAAAGTTTTAACAATATTACAGATGGCAAAGTCACAAAACCTAACATCACGCCTGTAATCTTCAAGGAGGTAAACAGAGCAGTGTAGTACACTGTATATTGGCTGATGGGGGAGTCAGAAGCCTCCGAAACCGGCGTGCATGTATGAAAAGAGTTATGAATGTGGAGGAGGC
>DWEI01002092.1:0-15062 GCA_018245875.1 Mysoria ambigua | reverse complement strand
CGGAAGACAGATGTTAATGTTTTCAACGTGATATTAGCATCAAAAGTATATGTTATTTAATTATACGCTATTCTGTATGACGTGTTTTGTTAAGGAGATTTATTTGTAAATATCGGCCAGTTTACCTATTACATGTAAAACTTGCAAATATGCGTCAAAGTAAAATTTATGTTACCTGAGTCCAATAGGAAATTTTAGGCACATAGATATCCATACGATTAGTAGTTGACATAAGGCAATCTCCGCACTCGGCAAATACGGAACGTCTCGGGTATATTAGCGTCGCTCGTGCACAGAAACATTGCCCTAAGTTTCCCAATATCCACGACATTCTCCTCCCCTTGTGATGCGGCACGGGGCGGAATACTGCGTTAACAAACTTTCTAATAAAACTGCAGCTGAACCACGAACCTCTCCATGAAAATATTTTCGATTCACATGTACACTCGCATGGAGTAAACATCTACATATAGACATATGCACGACATATGCACACTTCTATGGTTTTTTTAATCTAAATATTGTGTGTGTATGAAATCGATGTGTAAGAAATATATAGGTATGTAGATTGCGTTTATACATCATAGGAAATAATTTTTGTTTCCATTTATATTTTCAGTCATTTTTGCACTAAAAAATACAAATATGACTGTACAAATAGCCTGCTTGTGTTGCAAGATTATGTTGCTCAAAAAAGCCTTTAAATTATTCTATCTGTCTGTACATATTCTGTCAAATATTGTCGACACACCGGAGCCAATTTGACACTTTCCGCTAAGCTTGTTGCCGACTTTCGGGAAACATCTCTGAAATGAAAATAGATTGGATTTGCATTTCGGGGTTCCTCTCGGCCTGTAATGATTCGCGAGATTGAGAGACTTCTTTCGCATTTGCCAAATTTCCCAATCAGATTTTGAAAAGCTATTACGTACGAATTTATATTAGGCAATAATGGTAATATTGCTTATTTCTTAATGTTAACCTAATTTAATTCTCTGTTCAAGCCTCGATTACCGATACCGTACTTGTTTCTGTCGCGAGGAGGAACGCAAAATTTATTTGTCGATTTTATGTTGTATTGACTTAAGAAGAGGTAGAGATCGAATCTTGTACGTATTGCCATGCTATTGTAAATATTTGATATTTATAAACAGGTATTGTAACGCTAAATGTATAAGGTATAAACATAGAATTATTTTCTGTTTATCTGAGTGAAATATTAAAATGCGAATTATAATCGTAGCACGAATTTCAAATTTTCTAAGTTTTTATCTATGCTAATGGATTTAATTTATTCTAGATTAAATTCGTAAAACTGGATTATTATTATACCTTCACGTCAGGTTCCTTGCGGGGTAGATAGATAGCACCGAGCGCAATATGGAACTATTGGCAGAGAATGATACCATAGTCATTGCAAGACATCAAATAATGAGGTTCACTGTCATTAACCTGACGCGCTAGTTGGACATCTATCACTGCCATCCGCGGCCGCTGGTGTCGGAGCCTTCCGACCCCCATCGTAAACATTATACATGTTTATAATTCTAACAAATATGTTGCTATTCAATAAGAAACAGGTGACTCGTAAGCAGAGGTACGTGTCTGCAGAGATTCGCTTCTCAAGTACCATTTTGATAGTGAGCTTTTGTTTTCGATCGATATGATAATGAATTAGCTGTAAAGGTAATCCTCTCTTTAAGCCCTTCGCTGTCAGGTAATCTATATTACGTGGATGAATATCAAATGAGTACGTCACAATTCTGTTAATGTGTGAAAAATGCGTTCAAAAAATAATAGATTCTCGAATAATTCATTTTAAACAATGTCCATGAAATAAAATTTAATGTAGCCATATATATAATACATCTATGTTATAACACGTGAGAATTACTCGAAGGAACATTTGCAGACAATTTCTGGTACAACAAATAATTTACGTCAATAAATATTTATGTTTACCGTCTCGCGAGGACGATCTCAGCCGTCTTTTATTGAAGGGCAAATAGAACCGGTCTCAATGATACATTCAGTACATGTGTAAATAGTTAGGTATACTTGCTTTATATCAGTTATGATTTTGGAGGCAAATATTCTTAATCAACAAAGAACTAATTATTTCTTGTAACACAAGATATCCATTCGATTGCCTTGTCAATTGGGTGGTTGGAAGCGCGATTACAGGTGAAGAGGGCGTGGCTACGAATCACAAGTCAGTTACTAATGAATTTTATCTAATATGAAATATATAGTAATGACCTCAAGTCTGGATTTGTGCCTCGTGGCAATAAGCGGGCCGCCCTTCCGGCACAACTGGTGAAACGTTAGGGATTGCAGCGGTGATGTCACAAAACGTCAGTTATTAGGAGACGAAAGATTAAGTTATGTATTATTTCATCCAGTTAAAGCAAAAGTGAAATACTCCTATTCATTTATATTTGTATCCTTTTATTGTTGACGGTGACAAGGTACTCCCGCAGCCGCGGTACCTGGACGTGTCGACTAGAGCGACAGGGACGCGCCCCGCATGTGGGCGTCGAGAAATTAGATAACAGTCATAGCAGCCACGGAGTCCTTGTTGAGTTTCGTACCTACGCTACACAGTTTTAAACAGTTTTCTGGTAATCTCAATATCTAATAGCAATAACAACATTTCTTTTTCACTTTTATCGCAGTGAACGTAAATGTTCTCAGTTTCGTGTGGTTTACTCGCTTTGAGAACGGAATATGTTGAAATAATTCCGCACGCCGCAGCTTTCCCCGCCCCAGTGCCGCGGACTGCATATCCGAGTAAATCGACGTCGCGCCGCTGCGGAGATACGAACGTACCGTCAATTTTCAACTCTAATAGGTGCTCGTCTTCTCTTTGAGACTCTTTCACGCCACACTTTGTCTGAATTATTCATATTTTCCAACGGCTCCGCTGAAATCGAACGTCGTGTAAATGATATCTGCAGCGATCACAAACAACGCTAAATACTGTGTTGTCTGCGTCTAATGCTGTGTTTTACAGTTGAGACTTCAATACTGAAGTATACCGTTTGGTTGCGATGTATTATTAAGAGCGATACTTGAAAGTTGCCCAATTAACTTGTAAAGTTGTTTATCAGTTAGAGCTTGATGAGAATTCTAATTCTCTTAACAATAATGAAAATAAAGGGCGGAGTAAAGAATGGAAACGAGGGAACAATGCAGAGTCTGTTGACTCAGGAAGGCCATCAATCTTAAAAGGGTCGACACGGGGTCCACTCGAAACTCTTTCTGCTGAACTTTGGCAATGCTCGCTTGATAAATAGTCCGAAGAGTTTGACGTTCAGTGTACAACTTTTTAAAGCTTTGATTACATATTAAATTAATATTCATTACTAAGTGTCATTTACAGTTTTTGCAAGCTTTCATTGAATACTGTATTTACGTTTACGCATACAATAGCGACCGTGCCCATATACAAATATCGAATTTACTTCAGACATGTTGAGCTTGAGTTTATTTCATATGTCTCGATTTATTATAACAGAACTTCACGCCTGTAATCTCCACAGAGGTAGGCAGAGGAACGCAGAACACTCCCACGTGTCTATTTAGGACTAACTTGAAAAATTGTTTCTTATAACTGATAAGGAGGCTGAAGAATATCATTCTGTTACATTAAACAGTTTGACAGTATTAAAAACCAATTTCGAGCATCAAAATCAATGTAATCATGAAAACCGCAAATGTAGTTGTTCATACATATCGTTGATGGGAGCGAATTGAATTTACATTGACAGGTACAACACTCACACAGCTGTAAGTCAATGATATGTGAAGTATCTTACTATACTGTATAAAATATAGTGAAAATATTAAGGTAATAAACGATTGTTATTAAACCAGACTTTCCTTTTTGATACGTTAAAAAAAAAGATAATGAAATTTAGTTTATAAAAAGGTGAAAAAGAATCGACTCGACTATAAGGGAACTTTACCGAAAAGCTTCACACCCCGGCATCCGAAGCAAACTAAAAAAGTAAAACAAATATGCAGATAGGCGGACAAAATAAACTTTGAGAGTTAGCAATATCGAAGCGATAGTAAAAAAATAGCACAATGCGGAATTCGGTCTCTTTGGTATATTACATGTTTTTGTAATAAATTTAATTCTAGTGACAAATTGTAACCAAAAATATTTGGGCGGTGTTAAATTTAACATATTACGATCTAAATTTACCGCTCAAATTCGAGCGTCTATCGCCAAGGACAGCGTAGGGCGCGTGCAGGCGGCGGTGCGGGGCGCGGATTATGTTCAGACCGTGCGGCTACAACAAATCATTAGTGGTTACATTGTCTCCTGAATCTGTGCTCCAGATCATCCTCGAACAAATAATGACCCGAATATTAAGTATTACACTGGGTTATGCATATATAACTTATATCCACAATTATATTTAGCAGGTACAACACGAGAGTTTTCACTTAATTTTCCTTTTAAAAAGTCTACTGATTTTTTTTTGCGAAATATTTTGTTCAATAATAAATAACTCATGGAAATATGTTGTAGTAAGCTGTTATTAGTTTTAGTAAGGCAGTATAATTACAAAACAATAAAATTTTCAAATGAAATTATTCGCATACTATTTGATTTTTTTAAAATTAATTACCGCAATGATAATTGACTGCCTCTTTGGTCGTGTTCGTTGCATTTGCGACTGCCGATCGGGAAGTCCCGTGTTCGATTCCCGGGTCGAACACTACAAAATTTTCTAAGTTAGAATTTCTAGTAGTGGTTCGGAGTCTGGATATGTGCCCGATGCGATGTGCGGCAATGAACAATGTTGTTTGTTGTGCATTGTACATGATAAAGTAAAGAAATTACAAGTGTTTGAAACGACGTGCTCGTATGAAGTGAGTATTGAATGCAGCTAGAGCACGTCGGATCCGGAGGCTCGGGACATGTACACTCGGAAATCTTCATCTCGCTCCTTTTGGACTCTGGCGTGACTGTATAATAACATCGCATAGTTCTCTGCGTCAGAAATGGCCGCGAAATCCTTATAATTATTGCCAGGAGGGTAATTAAAAATGATAAACCATTAAAAACACATCGCCTTTCATATATGGTAACGAATGCATTTCGTTCGCAGTAAGTTAGCTATTATACTGAGAACAATGATGGTGGGGACGCCTCGGGAGCTTCATGAGACGGGCGCTAATGAACGCAACCTGGTCGGATATTCATCGTGTGGCCGCATTGCAACTTTTATTTCTTTGACTCGAAACAATATATTGACGTCACCATTTCATGGAAATTTTAATCATTAGTTATACTTTTAGTGAAGCTTAAAAGTATTTTTGGATATATTTTCACTTTGTTACTTGGAGAAATTTGTATTATACTCTATGAAGATCCTCCAGTAGGAAGACCTTGTCTGGAAATTTAGTGTGAACTGTTTTCACTGTGTCTAACTATAAGGATCGAATACGTTGTGTAATTTTGATACTCAACATAAAACAATATAGTTTGGTAACTGTAATGTCACAGTAGCTCCTAATATTTTGTAAACTGTAATCCATACTTACTGACGTCACTTCTCATTCAGCCTGTTCGCTAGCACACCGTACACGGATTTTAGTAACAAATAAAAACTAGTTTTCGTTTTAAACGTAAAACATGAACTTTAAAGCATATCCATTTTATTCTTAAAACATATTTAAATCCAACCGTCTTAATAATCAATCAAGCAGATATATTATTTACAACTATTAAAAACGTATCAACAAGGGTGTGTGATTAAACTTAGACATATATTGAGGCTTTAAGTATAATCGTTTCACTGGCTTATAGTAACATGGGGAGCTGTGTGCGACACAGGCACATCCGTCACGCGTTAGTTACATCGGGTAATTTCGTTCACTAGGCTCGCTCGCAGCCCGCCAGACGTGCCTTTGATTGCGGCTTCTAAAATCTAAGCTCGCAGATGCGCCGCCCATTAATTGCTACAATGAGCCTCGTAGCCGCCTCGTGATGTGCCGAACGATGGCGTGTCTGCTGGCACATGATAAAGCTCATGTTACACCAGCCGGCGCTCCGTCGGGGGAGGGAATTGATAAAGCAGCAGTAAGCGGCCCATATCTCCCGGCTTACCGTACTGTTTAATTGGCGTATGTTGATCGCTTATTATCTTTGTGACAATTTTAGAAATGTTTGGGCTATTGTCGATTTTCTCGTTCGCTTGTTAAGATTGGGGTAGTTATTGCAAAAGCGTTTTCACCTCTCGCCCCTCGCAGATTGTTAATTTCGCCGAGTCAACAGGCGTTGCATTATTCACTTGTCTACTTCGCTCTTTATTTTTCATATTTTTGAGAGCTGTAAACATAAATTCACCGTTGAATGATTAACACGTCTATACTTCAGTGCACGAAAAGTAGCTGGCCTAGCGCAATAGTCAATCGAACTAGAGGCTTACTTGAGATTATGATAATGGTTATTTATAACATGTAATTTATTATTATACTCAGCGTGAGTTTTGTGAGCGGTGAAAGTCTTGTTTATTCTTTGCTTATTAAAATAACAGCAGCGTACGTATTTCTGTGGGAAAATAGGTGTTTTGTTATTGTCTTTAGTTATGTCTTAAATTATTGTTTGTTGGTTGACGCATGCAGACTTTGTACATATCGTATCTGCGACTCGAACTAAAGCTAAAAGATTTTAAAATCGGATACTGTTGTCGATGTGCTAGACTGGCCACATTCAGTTTTTAATATAATACAATATAATAATATTGCGCAATGTTCGACGTTAGATATTGTAGCAGAACGTATGAATAATTCAAGGCGCGTCTCGTGTAAATGTCTCAAAGAGAAGACAACCTACCGTTAGAGTTTAAAATGGTACGGTCGTGTCTCCCCGCGAGCGCCGCGCCCACGCCGCGTGCTCTTGTGTTTGCCTACGAACTTGAGAATTCGTGGAACAGAAATGTTGTATCTAATTGAATTTATGTTCTATGTATTTATATATCTCAGATATTTAGTACATAATCACGGTTATCAACATATCTTACGGATCTCTTTTCACAGTGACGGCGCTAAGGACGTTGGCAGATTACTCGCACCTTAAAAACATTATGGAGATCATGATTAGATATAAATAGCCTGGAATTATGAAATAGTCATTTTGACATGTCAGTTTGGTATAAAACTTATGGCTCGAGACAGAAGGTGAACGCGTATGTAACTTCTTTTACTCTTTATCAATCCAAGCCAAAGCTTCAATGAGAAAGCTACAATTGAACTAAACTATAACCAATCAATCAATTTGTGTCCAAACCATGAATACATCATGAAGTGTCACTCGCTATATGAAAGTGCAAAAAAATCTTTTTCTTATGTTATTACTATTTGACTTTTCCTCATAGCATATCATAATATACATATGTATAAAAGTGAAGAGCATGTTTATGTGCATACTTGCAACATCTTCCGCGTGCGTCGTGAGCGGCACACTTGCGCGCTACTCGCTTCGAATAAAAAAGAACAGTCCGCCGAAGAGATCGTTCCGCGCCCGTTCGCGCGTCGCCTGCGATGCTGGCACACAAACAGCCAAGGGCGAATACGCCTTCTACGCGCTAAACGCTGTATTGTGGCGCCCTAGACGGCTGTGTACCTATGTGAGATTATGAACACCGATTTAAACGGGTAGCGGGTAGGAATTAAGGACAAGGGATCAATATGTAAAGGGATGAAATATGTAAAATAAAATAACAATTTGTCTTTTTTCCCCATGTGTTCAATCAATTTCATGTACTGTGTTTATCTCGTTACACATTATGTAAATAATGTTCCAATTTAAGTCTATTTTGTATAGCAAGCGTAACATTGTTTTATTGGGGTTTCTTTTGTACAATATCTCGATTGACTGACACAATCTTAAACATTATGATGAAGAAATGGTACTACCGAAGTAAAGGAGAGTTAAATGTTCAATCCATAATTACACACCAAGTCACTTAAGCGGCAGGCGAAGATCTTTCTTAAAATTATAATTAAAACATTAATTTTTTCATTAATTAAATAATAAAAGTCGAACATTAACACTATACAAAGTAAGTAAAAAATGGTATAAAAGTGTGTGCAAACGAAGTCAAGAGCGTGTAAAGGCAGTGCAGTGGCGTGGCGTGGACGCTGTGTGATTCATTTAATTTAGGATAGTGTTGTTAGAATGCGCGCTGCGTTACAGCGCCGCGCTTGATTAATTCGACACCACACGCTACACTTGTGTGCGCAGGTGTACGTAGACACAAGTGTGTGTGTGAGTGTGTGTGGAGGGCGCGAATGGTTTACCCTAATTTGGTGGTTGAATAGCAAATTGTTATTGTTTTGTTTTATTTTAACTTAATCCCCTGAGGACTGCCGAATGGACTCCGGAAAGCCAATTATTATTATTTCACAAAGATTTTATGTTACATGTTTTCTCTTTTGCATTATTTACTAAATATTACTGTGTTATTATGAACTGCGGGGTAGCTAGTGGGCAGTAAGTTGTAGATATCCCTATTCTCGCATATCCGACGTGGCATCTCTATATTCATGTCTCCTCAAACACACACCGGCTTTTACGCTGATTCGATTTGTTTCGGTGCTCTGTCTGCCCTGTACGGGGTTGATATGATTACATAATAATGAAAATTGTCATTAGTTGTACAATTTATAGCGAGCTGGATGATACACAAGTACTATACGAATGCAGTTGGAAGTTGAAAACGCCATGGAAATGGCGAACGTGTTGTATGATCGGCGACGCTGCGCTAACGCTTGTTGTCGTACGTAGCGCGGGGCGGCCGCGCGTCCAGCGGGGCGCTCGGCCCGCGCACCGGCGGCACCGCGCGAGTCGCTCCTCGGAAACTCGAAGGCCCACCGATAATGCGTCCGCTGTACTGTGATTGTGCATAGGCGTTTATCACATAAACGTATCAAAACGGCTTTAATCCCCGAATGCAGTACACTCCCATGTTTCACTGGTTACGTTTACGTCGCACTATGATATATTTGGTGAGCCTGTTGTCACACGCTGGGCATAAATCCAGCCACTACTAGAAAATCTAGGGTAGACAAATATATCAATCAATAGTGCTTGACGCGGGATTTGAACCCAGGACCTCTTATTTGTCAGTAGCGCTTGTATAAAAAAATATTCCATTATTTTATGTTTATGTAATAATACGTTGGCAACATTGTGCAACATTGAAAGTATTCTTCAATCGCGTTCGTTTTTATGAAAAAAGTTTGTGGAATCAAAATTTACATGTTCAGCGGCGAATAGGCAGCAGTTATAATATTGTTTAGGTCGCGAAGCTTGGCGATGTTTCGTACGGCGCTCGTGCAGCCGGCGACACGCGAGGGAGCCGCGGCGCCGCGCTATGCCCGCCGTTATCTCAATATAATTGTACACGTCTCTGCTTTCCTAACATTCATAACGCTCTTATACACTTTTGAAGCCTAATAATTGAATCAAGTGATGTCTGTAAGGACATGCATAATTGGCGCTGCGAGATATATAATAACAATTATGATATTTCGCGTTAAAATAGCGTGACAATGAGTTTGCAGCTTCCAATTGCATGCCAGTGTTGTGGAAGCCCCTTGGACAAACAGATTTCAATATTTTCAGTCAGAATTTAATCACAGACACATTTCAATTGAAACTGTGACCCTTTTGAAATCGACCACAGATGCTTTAAACTCCGTGGACTAAATAGGAATGCGATTTTTTCAAAATGTGCACAACATAAATTGTTGTATAAATCAAAGCTATTCGTAATCATTGTTACTAAAGGTAACAATATGTATCTCTATATCTATGTTTCGAGTAGCGATGATCAACCAACACCTAATCATTCAAGGTAGCAGGGGTCAAAATCCTTCCGTCTAGTTTTACTTAATTATTTGTAATTTTAAGGTTAAACATCAAGATAAGATGAAAGAAAACTTCGTCACAAAACTTCAATGTCCTAGAGTTCTTTGTAACTTTGTTCAACTTGTGCGAGTCCAGCTGTTACTTGACCAGCGCCGCTTTAACCTTAACCTTTCACATTCGGAGAACAGATTCCTGTTTAACAGTACAACCTTTATATTTTAATATTTTGCTCTCCCGTGATTTAAAAGTCTGCTACTCGTTACTCGGGTGTTATACTTTGTGTCATATTATCAAAAAAGTCTGTAAAGACAATAAGCGTGCCTACTTACCAAACATAATTTCATAAGTGTGGGCACGAAATAGAGACGAAATTGAATTTTCAAAAGAATCAAAGCACATGCACGGGCCTTCTTACGCAGCATGATAAGTTTTAATGATGTCTGAAGTTTTTAGCGGGAGTTACCTTGCTTGGAAATAATGACTGTTTCGTATTCAGCCATCGCGAGCTGAGAAATGGAATACGTATACATTGGATATTTTAGCGAAAGGATGTTAAATATTTCTTTTATATATGAATTACAAATGTTACTTTAGGTTGAAGTCCGAATTTATTTCAAGTCTTTTCTCTAAAACCTTAATTCTGAGTAAATGTCGAGTCATTTTCTAGGATATAATTATGTTATATATGCGTACAAAAGTTGCGATTTGCCCAGCGTGAGGATTATGGAAGTTTCTCTTCAGGCGAGACATGTCCGGCAGTGGACTGCAGCAGGCTGATCATTTGATGATCAAACTATATGTCAAACATAAAACGTCAACCCATCGCCGCGAGTGGCAAGGCGCACCCGAGCAGCCAGCCTAATAACAATGGACATAAACATAATGCGCTAATGTTTCTGGGCAAGTATTGTTCAGGCTCTTCAAACTTACGCTGAATAAGTTTCTTTTTCCGTCTGTAACCAATCTTAGAACGTATCTGTGCTTGCCATCGGGCGGAGTCGCGGCCAAATCCTAGCCATAGTGCAATAATAAAAATAAGAGTGATATAAGACAGCTTTCGGTACTATTCTTATGCTTTTATTCGGTCTATTACATCGGGGGCAGTATTTGTGCGAACTTGCCTGAAAATTAGTTTTCGTCGCACGGCGCCATTTGGCACGGTATTGCGTCCTCCGACATAATATGATTCGGTCATGAATATGGTACTGGGGATAGCTTGTCATATGCTTTGTAATCTGTTTGTTTACCTCCTAGTTCCTTCTCACAGTCGACGTTATAGCTGTTGCCAGAAAACGATCTTTATTTTTATGCGATGCTATAATATTACAGAAGAATGTAATTTTCTTATTGACTTGTTTAACCATGGTTAGGAACTTGTTATAAATTTATGTTATAATTATACTGTTACATATTTATATCATAATTATTTATGATTGTGGAATTTTGGAAAGTTGTAATATTATCGCAGAGTTTGCAAATAATACGTTAAAATTGTACAATTCACTTATTCCAACAAATAAGCTATAAATAATCAAAAGCGGTTGACGGTATTTTGGTTATGCTAGAAATGTGAAGCAAATGTTTGAATATGTGATATATTACGTACTATGTTATGTTTAATGCACAGTATACAGGAGAGTATGTGGCAGGATGTAACGTACTTATGTATGTCACGGAACAAAACATTATAAAACTTACATACCGGCTTCATCCAATCGTGCCTTTAATAAGTTGATAGTTTTATACCTCTTGTTGAGAAAATATCAGTGAGCCTTATAGATATTTCGTTATGCATTAATTAATTTATAACGAGAACTTATCTGTATTATTTGTTGGTTGTGCTGAAAACAGGTTTTTACCTCATTTGTGATTTGCTAAATTTCTCTTTGACTCTGTCTCTATATCATCTATAATGGTCGGATAAATGCACTTATGACAGATATTTATCAGGCAAAAAATTAAGTCGATACAGGTACGTTGGTCGTGTAGGTTGCAAGCGCGACTACTGATTGATAGGTCCCCGGTTCAAATTCCGTGTCGGGCGCTATTAGATTTTTTATCTTAAAAGATTTTCTATTTGTGGTTAGAAGTCTAGATTTGTGCCCGGTGTATGGCAATAAACTCATCATTCAATCCATTGAGTGACTTAGACGTAACTGGTGAAAGTTAGGAATATATTATACTCCTCTGCGAACCTGTTCTGAGATTACAAGCGTGATGTTTTAACATTGATTTTATTTTGACAGATAAATTTTGTAAAAAAAATGATTAAGACTTTTGGTTACAACATTTATACGTTGCTTAGATATAGGTACAAATCAAATGTGTGTCAAAAAACAATTTCATTCTTTTCAGATATCATGGGAAGAATCCTTAAGCAAGTTTTAAGTGTAAGGGTTACGCAAAGTTATTCGACATCCTAAAACATCGCTGCGTTAACTTGTGAAATAACAGGGACAAAACAAATTAGGCGAGTGGAGGTAGGTGGGTTTAATGGCGAGTGAAGCCAGTCGGAGCGGGATTTGTCCAATCCGCGCATCGGCGCTCGGTCGTATTGATAAAGCTTTGTTCCACGCAGAGTTTTTAGAGCTGTCGTCGCGGCCATTGTGCGCGGTAATGAACGCCGCGCCACGGCACGCGCTGCTGAATAGAAGTCAGCGCATTATGCAATTAATGGAAATTACTGTTTTGTTTCGTATTTATTGTTGCCTAATTACTCATATTAAAGGGTGGGTTAATTGTGAGGTGGTGGGGTAATTTAAAAAATTAACTATCGACGCTGTGTATAATATCTACTTTAAATATATTTTGTATTTTAGTACGATCTGTTCAGTTTCAAAATTCTATCACTACGTCATTATTTGTAAATGGGTTATATCTACTTTATTACTTGAATGGGAATACTTATTGAATGTAATATTGTACAACTTATTGCCTGCCACTAGTGTTCACTGTCTTACAAATTGTTTCAATTGAGAGGATAAATTATAATTTAATGTATAAGACTTTAAACTACTTTTACATGTTTAAGAAGGATTCGGAAGGTCTTTAATGTACGTTAATAATTTCGATTTAGGTAAAAGTGGTTGGATTTTCAAAGGTTATTTAATACATAATATAGGCTACCTTGATTCTAGTGGATTAAATCATCGTTATCATCATCAGTTTATCATCAGCCTAAAAGTGAAATTGCTTGAACCGTAATAAGATGATCATAAATTTTTTCTATTGTTTCGAATACACAAATCATAAATAAATGTAATTTTAATGTTGATATTTGAGTTAATAATACGAGCCCCGTATACTTTACTTTCGTAAGTAGAAACATTTAAAAGCGAGTTGAAGCAAGAATTACGCTTTGTACTCAGCCCTATCTGCCTCAGAGGGCAGATAACTTTCACCGGAAAACACACGAGGGTCGGAACCTTTTACGTCACCCCTTGCCGTCACACGCCATGAAAATATACTGAAGGTAATTAAGAGTTGTTTTCGCCTCAGGCCTTATCAGTTAAGTCTGTTAACAAATACAATATATTATAACGCATTCTTTTTGTAAAGAGGCGCGGGTCAGGGTATCAACACATGCGTAGTGGGAGGCTCATTTTTAAACTACTACGTCATAGCTGTTAAGTTCTGATAAAAGCTGTTTGTTTAATAGGTATATGCGCCAGTTATTTACAAAATATTTGTAGTTATCGCAATTACATACATCATTGACGTGGTGCTGATAGCGCGTGATATCGTCCTGTGATACCCACGGCTACCAAGCCACTTGCGGGTGGCGTGCGGTGGCATATTGCACGCGATTTGTCAAGTTGAGCGACGTCCGGCGAGCTCGCTCTATAGATATCGACGGCTATTAGTAACGTTCTACGTTTCTCGAGGATTCCCGTATTATGGCGGCCACGCGCGGCTAGAAGTTCGTGTTTTCTCTGAAGGTAATAAACTTGAAAGCTTGAAGACTTTATTAAAAGAGTAGCCGTTGCAACCACTCGTATCTCTGTTAATTTAAATCAGAGCGCGACGGACGGGGACAGTTGCACGCCAGCATTGGCCGCAGGAATTACTTCCATTGATATACTCTTATCATTCACTCATTGTCACTCATTGTTTCAAAACTTCTGATTGTGTACATAGTTCAGTGTACACATGTAGAGGAGTACGTGAATCGCATTGCAATATAAATATAGGTCCACACGCCCGCGCGCCGCTGCCACTGCCCGACGTCTGCGCGAAACACCCGCGGTAACTGTTTGAAGCCGGCGCGCGGGTTCGACTAGAGCCACTGTTGTAAAACAATCACGGCCTCGGCGTGGGTATATAATAATAAAGATCAAGGTACGACATTTTGTTTCCAACAAAACTAGTTTGACTTAATTCTAATGCTGTAGTAGGTAATTCTTTTAAAAGTAATTGAACACCTCAAAGGTAAATCTTCTAACGTTAAAACTATAACCTAAAAGTTTTATATATCGAATTTATATATTCTCAAATCGAAAGTACCCTTGTTCTACAGATAATTGGCAAGTAATATTAGCTCACCACAGCAATGTGTATAACGTTAAGAGAGGAGAATGCAATGTCCGCGCGTCGCTATAGCGCACCGGGACAGCTCCACAACAATTTCACAAAGGACGCGCAAGTTAAGGAGACATGATGAAATTGAGTCGAGGATGCAGTCACAAGTACCTACGTCTCGAAAGCCTCCATTGCAGTGAGCGGACGGTTTGTTTTCAACGGAAATTACCGTCTAGATCTAACTACCTTGTGCGTTTGTTTTACGATTTTAATTGGCTACAAATATTTAAAAAAATGGGCAAAATCACTATTAAGCCATTGATATATTTATCAAATCAGTAATAGCGTAGTCGTTTAGAATTAACATGCATACTACGATATCCTAGGCTCCAGGTAGCGCGAACGTCTTTACAAAAATATGCGTTAGAAACGTTAAAATCTCTTGCTGGAATGGCGAAAGCAAACATCGTAAAGTGAACTGCGCTCCTTTCTTCATAATGTTATATTTTGCGTGTGAAGTCTACAAACACTTAGCTACGATATCGAACTATAATTTCGTATCGAACTGTAATTTCATTACCTCTGTTCAAATCACGACAGAGGTCTACGTTCCACCAGTAATCTCAAGCTCCACATTCCACAGCATACAAGT
>DWEI01002091.1:0-15065 GCA_018245875.1 Mysoria ambigua | reverse complement strand
AGTATAAGACACATATTATGCGTATAGACGTCGAATTTTACCAAATATTTCTTTATTCATTAGAATATCAAGAAATAACGACTTAAGAGCGGGATCATCAATGAACTAGTTCGCTTAGGTGACCTAAAGTAGCGTACCCGACCTAGGTCATTCGCGTATTACCCGAGACTAGACTACAATAAGCAGGAGTAAAATTTGCATGACTCAATTTGCTTCTCGATTCATCTTAGGTTTTCTTTCCAAAAGATATAAAATGACACATGACGTGAAGCTCCACCCTACTTCTTTTTTTATTACGTGAAGTAAAGATTTACGGTTAAAAACAAAATAAACATTGAACGAATGAATTAAACAAAAATACCAAAATATATAACAAACATGATCGATTGAATCTCGAAATCTCAGCAGGTTGCGAACAAGGATAACTGATCATTATGCTAATTATCCTGTCGAAGCAAACACACTTCTGTAGCCGCGTCGCATTGCGCCATGTGTATTGATATGTAAGTGGCTTTCAGAACGGTCGCTGTACCGCAGACTTTTGTCAGACATGGTGAGGGGGTGGATCTTTGAGTTTACTTATATTAAGTGGACCCGAAAACGGGACATTTTTTGTATAAAAATGAGAAACAAGTGTTCTAGATAGATATCGAGAATAATAGATATCGTTAGCGTACTTTAAAGACAAATCCACAATGACTTGTACAAAGTAATTTACATTAATGGAATATTAATATAACCTCTGTGACACATTCTTTTACCTATCAATAATAAAGTACGTCTCATTCGCATTAAGTAATTTTCAATTATAATTCAATTCTTTAAATCTCTGCTTCCTAGGGGTTAGTCTGATATTTCCTTTCTAATAATAGTTTCTAATAATAGAATTTCTAATATGCCTTTCTAATAATTCAATTCTTTAAATCTCTGCTTCCCAGGGGTTAGTCGGATTTTTCCTTTCTAATAATAGATCAATTTCATTGACATGTCATTAATTTCTGTAGACATCGTTAAACCATGGCGAATAGTTTCCCTTGCGTTTTATAATTTTACTGATATGATAAAGAGTTTAAAATATTATGACCGTTTCATTTAAATAATAAATTCAAATATTTATTACTTCTTCTGCACTTGAATTTACATAAGTATGCGATGCACCTGAATCTGTGAATTGGACGTGGATAGCTAAATCTGAAAGTAACTATAAGAATAGAATATCTATAGAGGTTATTATAGGAATGTATCTATAGAGAATAATGAAAATTACTGTATGGAGTCCCGTGGCCGATTTAAAAAAAAACTAAAACTGTGTTATTGCATTACGGAAAATCTATTTTCTCGTTGGAAATCAAACCACATATTTAACAATTTTTTCATTTTTTGTATTAAATTTAGCATTTAACTTATCTCTGCCGTTTGATCTATGGATATTTGGCTTAATGTCAGCTAGTGAAAATAGTTCAGACAATACGTCTTTGCTTCATTAACTCGTAACTACGGTAGCATGACACAACTATTTGAACAAGGCGCTTCGTAAGAGAACGCAATTGCCTGCGCCATTGTTTCATCGTCATCAGCTGTCTACTCCTGTTTACTCTTGGACATAGGCCTCTCCAATAGGCCATTGTTTAACCATCTCTTTTATATTGCGTTCACAGAAGTCACATATTTTATTTAAAAAGACTACGATCCATTCACGTAAAATGATACTAGATGGTAAAATAAGTTTAAATGATATTATAAGTTTTATCAAACGTACTAAGGGACAATTAATTATTTCTAATAAATTTGTATATTAGCACTGAATAAACGTGGTTATTCTTTTACTGTCTCGTTGGTCGTGTCAGTTGCAAGCGGGACTGTTGATCGGGAGCTCATTAGTTCAAATCCCGGGTCGGGCACTGTTGGATTTTCTCGTGGTGGCTCCAAGTTTGGACTTCTACCCGGTGTATGGCTATAGGCTGACCACCACCGCCACCATTCCAATGTTAGACGTAAGCGTAACTGGTGAAACTTAGGTTTTTTAAACAGATTGTAACTCACTTTAATATCCATCGCCACCCCTTGGGAGGTCGAGATATCTAACTTGATAACAAATGGTCTACACATTTTCAAGACTACTTTTATCTATCGTTCTATATCTATGTGTACCTTTGAATGAAATACTTTTAAACGATAATGTTAATAATGAATAATTTACTAATCATCGAAACCGTCCTGCTTGTATGAAGAGATTATGTCATATCCCCTTCAAAAGACTAATGATGACTTTTGGCACTCCATCCATCTGCTTACACTGCAAGGGACCTGGCGTAATAGTACAATAACGTGATGATTTATGTCTCTTGTAATAGTTACTATAGTAAAAATATATAAGACAATATTATTTGATATCAGCACTGTTAGTTTGCTAATTGAGTAATTTGCGTACCTAAATAACATGTTATGATGACCTGTTTGAACAACCTTTTGCTTAGGTAAATAATGTGCTTGTACATGTATATTTTTGGAAACATTATATATTATTTTCGGGAACAGAACACACGAATTCTATCTTGTTAGTTTACAATTCTAATCCTGTTCAATACTGATTACTATTCCCTTAAGAATTAAGTTACGACACATCGTGACTTGGCATGTTTTACTACTACACTGCGGCAGTGACAGATGCAGTGTTTCAAAGAGGACTCCTTTTCGTAAGATTTTAGTAGTTTTGGAGATATTTATGTAAATACATCCTTTGTGCTGTAAAAAGTTAGAGAGTTATGAAAGACTTGGTTATACTAAGAGTTATAAAGAGTTTATAAAGGGTTAGAGTTACAAAGTGTTGGTTTGCCCATCAAGGCTACTGCTCTAGAAAATTCAATCTTCAATTTTATCTTTGCTTTATACCAAAGAATGTTACTTTTACCTTATAACTTATATATGGTAGTTTATATTACAGATTGATAAAAGCTTATAAGCAAATATCGTCATCCGCCTATTTCTGTCCACTGCTGGACATAGGTCCCTCCAATAGTATACTCCACTGAACTGGATCTTCAGCTCTTTGCATCCAGAAAATATATTATTACCTTTAAGCAGATATATTATATCACAAAAAAAAATTATTGGAGCTATCAGTGATTAAGAAAGTAAATAGATTTTCAGATATATTCAGTTTTGTGTATGTGAAAGTACAATAAAAATAGTGAAATAATTTTTGGCGCGATTTCAGTAAACAATCATTGTTATGGCGACCTCTTCGAGCTATGTATGTAAGTAGGTTGGAGTCACCGCCTTACAAATAGGCGTGGCCGATTTATTAACTCACTGTAGTTTATAATTGCTGTAAAAAAACGCAATTAATATAATATGCCTTATAGTAGAAGTAACCAAAGTTTTTTCTATTAATCTCTTTGGAATTGAGATGGCTTGTACTAATTAAGTCTCGTGAGTCGAGTCCATTGCAAACTCATTTCGCTCTATTGATTTTTCACGGCTGTTTAAAGGCCAGGCTTTGTTAATGTTTTAAGTGTGTATAATTAGAGCGCAGGCGTTCTAGCGTTATGGGAAGTACATTTAAAATCTGGATGGCCAACAAGATAACACAAAACTCGTCTCATTGGCTATATTTTTTATCGGCGTAATTTTGTGTAAGTGGAACTAGGGTAGCTCGAAACATGGTAACCTAAAATACATCATGTAGAAGGTAGTCACGCATTGCGGACATTACACTGCAAGCATTTTAAATTCACATGCCTGTTATTAAGTGGATGTTATTTTCTTTTTTACCCGCGGTATTAGCGCTAGTTTAGATTAGGTAGCTAAACCATTTAGTCGATTTTATACCAGTATAGTTACTTGAAATAATGTATATAGAAACTATTGCTTTGAACAAGTCTCGTCAATTACAATAGGTTGCATCGCTTTTGGTGTCTCACTACTGTGCTGTATCTATTCGCCGAAGAAATTGAGATCATATTCTAGAAGTGTTGCGAAATCACTGCTCTTTCATATTAGAGTGATATCGCAAAATCATCGTTTTAATTACTTAAAATGATCTCCAAATCATAAATCGCCTGAGTCAAGATTATTTAAATGTACATAGTCAGATGGAAAAGCAATTTTTAAGTTCGTTGTTAAGCAAGACATGAGTAAACACGGAATATTACAAAATTATGTAACTGGCCCTATTTCTCAAAAATATTCAAACAATGGCATTCATTTTTATAAAAAAAGCCTCCATTATATCTTTCTGTAGTTTAAGTTAACTATTTCTAGGAAAATTTCATAAATGACTTTTATGAAAGCAATTTAATATTATGTAAACAAGTTCCATTAAACATTTGCTTGTCCTGAGCTAATAGGTACTTCTGGAAATAGGTAGGTTCTACTCTGATGACTTCAATAGATGTAAATGACTTAATAATGTCGTTTGCGTTCATGACTGTTAAACGTGAAGGATGTATTCAAACAGCTCTGTTTTCATATTAAATAAATAATTAAGTCTGAGAGCATATTTTCAGGCAAACAATTTTTTTATTGCTAGCTTGAAGTTTAACATTTTGCATGAATTTATTGAAGATATAATAAGAATGTTCATAAGATTACAAAATTCAACTTATAGCATAATATAACACTTGTATATCTCTTAATAAAATTAAAAGTTAGACAAAACAATGGTTTTTATAATGTATTTTCAAAGCTTTAAAATCACAGATAGCATCAGGATCAACAGGACTGACTTATTGAAACTATAATATATGGAGCTCAATGTTAATATATTTTAAAGGATAAAACAACACTTCCCATTATTAGTACAAAGTAAAATTAAATATATTGTTAGTTTTTTACATAGGTAGAATTTATTTAAAAATACAGAACATATGAAGAACTACACACTGAATCGAGATAAAATACTTATTACTGACTTTCAAAGAATGTAAGCCACTTTCAGTATTCACAAATGAACTTATTGCATTGATTAATTACCATTTGGCAGACCAAAAGAGATTTTCCAACAGTGCATAGGTCATTAAACCTAATTAAATATATAAGTGAAATTTGGAATAGAAGCTGTAAGAAAATCTGCAATTAGACTAGCCGCTACATCTCATATACCGAAACATTATGACTAAGAAAGTTTAATATGTGATGTTCCAGCATACAAGTTCAGCTGCATGCAGGCAACATGGGGCCAGCATACACCCAAATATTCAAATATAAATTAATTTTAAGTATAGTTCATAGATAGTAATTTAATATATTTTGTACAATAAAATACAATTAAGTACAACTTGTAGCAAAGATATTAAAGAGAGTAATATTTATCTCAAGTGTTAAAGCTGCAATAACGTGTGTGTACGCACAAGGCATATTTACAGCACACACGCACGGCAACAACACATGGTGTGCTCAAACACTATAGTACATAATTAATTTTATTACTTTATAGAATATAAAGACACGCCTAAGCTGAGAACTTCACTTTTACTTTACATATTTCAATGCATGATTAGCCAATGAACACGCATGTACTTCACTAGCAGATTGCTATTAAATAATACATTGATCGTCGCTTAATATCACAGCTAATTATGCTTTGAAAATCATAGACATGTCTAATTTTCACTAATGTAGATAACAATGTAGAGTATAAGTAGACAATCTGAATAAATTTACATTACAATATCATGTCTTTTCATATGAAAATTTTTAAAATTACATTACCAAAAATTAAACAGTGCAGCGCATTATAAATAAATGTGCATACCTTATTATTTAATTGACTAAATAAATTTGTTGCCTGCAGATCTGACATATTTTAAATATCGAGAGGTAATATCTTAAGAGAAATTTTAATTTCAACTATTGAAAAAAAGTTAAATCCAAATTTTAAAATTTTTAGTATCTATCATGACAATTCCCTTCAAATCCACCTTGGTTATATAAATGTGAAATATCATCCCCATAGCTGAGTCTCCTTCACACATATTTCACTGCCACTTTAAATGTGGATCAATTATAAGGATCGAAGAGAAGTATTAGTTAGCACTTCACGAGTGTGCATTGCTGTTAACATGAGGCTTCTTGTCCTGCGGCTCGGGTGTGCGTTGCCCATCACGCCGCGGTGGCATGCGCTCATTGATGGCATCCAGACCTTTAGCTTCAGCAAATGATGTGATTTTATGGTTCGGAGAGAAGCCTTGCAGAGCATTCTTCAAAGATGTTTTGCCACCAGAAAGAGCACCCAATGGCAGAGCACCAGTGGGGGTCAGTCCCTTCAGTTGCAGAACTGATTCACTCTCTTCTCGGAGAACAGAGAAGACGTGAGCCATCTTTCCGATAGCACGAATTTTGTTCCTTATGACTTCTTTCCTGAGATTTGCTTCCTCCAGTGCATCATCCCCTTCTGACATCAGTTCATCATCAGAACAGATGTTTAACACGTTGACCAGCATCTCTGTCACCTTTTCACCAACAAATGGAAGGGACCAAGTAAAAACATCCATGAAGTTTGGCAGCCAGTACGGATGTGGGGAACAGTTGAACTGCCTGATATTCATGACATTGTTTTCATATTTAAGCACTGCAGCCTTGTTGTTGTAGACATCCAGGTAATTAGGGGCTGAGAAAATGGTAATAAGGCTTGGGAATCCTGTAGTTTGACTTTTACGGTACATTCTGTAGCCAGCATCCTGAGCCTCATGGGCACGTATAATAGACAGCAGGTTGTTTCTCTGTAGAAAATCACAACAGGCTGCATAGCTGTAGAAATATGAGCAACCTCTTACAGAGTTGTGCGAGAAATGTTCAGCATTCTTCTCATTTCCAAAGTCCTCCAAAGGATCAGACCACAACAGGTCACACATAGCTCCAAATGCAGGTGGTTCTTTGAATCTATCTAGTTTACGAATATCATCTAAGTTGTTAATTTCCGGAGACAGTCCTCCATGTACACATAGGAACTGCTGATTCATAAGAGCAGCAAGAGGTAAGCAGTCGAAGGCATCCATGCATGCATCGTACACTTTCTCAGAATACTTAATTTTGCACTCCTGTTTGAAGGTAAAGTACTCTGTCAAATGTCGGCACTCGTGGTTGCCGCGTAATAGAAATAATGTCTTCGGATAACACAACTTCAAAGCCCAGAGGTAAAGAACACATTCTATACTAAAATAACCTCTATCCACATAGTCGCCTAAGAATAAGTACTTGGTGCAAGAGGGAGAGCCTCCCACCTCGAACAGTTTCATCAAATCGTAAAACTGGCCATGGACGTCTCCGCACACGGTCACCGGTGAATCAATCTCGATCATCGTTTTTTCTGACCGCAACAAGGTGGCACCATCTTGGATGATTCGGAGCGCCGCATTTTCCTCGATTCGACCTTCTAAGATAAAATGTTGCTTCAGTACATCTGGTAAGGGCTTTCCAGTTTTTTCATCGAACACTTCAGATACGGTAAGCTTGTGGCTGGGAGGGAAAGCAACACTTTGGATCATACGCTGCGTGGTCGACACTTTATCATTGCTCCCGGACATATTTGTCACATAAAAAACAATAGGTCTAATCCATACACGCCACTATTTTCAAAATGGCAGAACAGATATAATACTAAAACAGAATCCCGATTCCACGACAGAGTAACTACTGCGCACTGGAAAACAATGCGCAAACATCTGGCGAGTGGTCAATAAAATAAACAGGGATATCGAGCGCGTTTTATTACTTTTGAACATATCATTTTAAATAGCAACACTGGTTGTAAAGCAATGTTGCCAGTCGTGTTTGAACCAGCCTATATAAAATCAACATGAAACTTAAGATAAATATCGTTCAATATTCGTAATTTTTATTATATATAATTCTATAGGATATTAATGCATTAGTATCATTTTATCTCACAGTTCTAGTAGTATTTACAAGTCTAGAATATATGATTTAAATTTAATATTCCAGAAAAAAAGGGA
The DNA here is from genome assembly GCA_018245875.1 of Mysoria ambigua. Lineage (NCBI taxonomy): Eukaryota > Metazoa > Arthropoda > Insecta > Lepidoptera > Hesperiidae > Mysoria > Mysoria ambigua. The sequence goes on along the minus strand of DWEI01002091.1, from coordinate 7,110 downwards.
ATTAAACTTAAAACAAATTTGTGAAAAAAATATATATATTATAACGAATACTAATACATAATTTACATAAATAGTAGGTTCATTCTTAAGTCTTTCATTATTCCGGTATTTTACTACGTCTCCGGTAACGTTAGGTGCTGATTTTTGGCAGTGAATATTACTGAATACCATAGTACACTTGCTAAGCTTTGGGAGAAACTCTAATTTAGTAAATAAGATATTTTATATTTCACATTTTGGAATACCGTCAATGCATTACGCACAGTTTTATGGGGCTATGTTCACGTACCACGCCTTATATATCGGACGAGTGAAAGCTTTGACTACATAGTATATAAAATATTAAGTAGTTGACCTACGCATCAAAATTTTGAAAGTTAGTTTTAGTTTCAGTCAGGGCAAATTACTAATGATAATTCTTATCGGATATTTTGGCCAAATTATCTAATAAACCTGTTACTATTCATGTTCATTGATGCAGAAAGATTATACCTTCGTTTACAGGATGGCAACGTTTTTTGTGATTTGGTACTTGCCTTTTTAGTACTTGGGATACATTTTTCTGTTAATTGCTAGTTGCGCTCTACAATAAGACTCGCAGATAATAATAGAGAATAATATTAAAGCACCTTATAAACTATAAGTTGGGGATTTTCAATTAATAAAATAAATACGTACGTAAACGTAACTTCACGCCTGTAATCTCCGAAGAGGTAGGCAGAGAATGCAGAACACTCCCTCATGTAAAAAAATAATTTAATATTTTTTAAAAATGCACCTACGCTTTCATTCCTTTTTTTACATTTCTAACTTCAAAAATGTTGAACTTATGTGAATTATTTGTCCCTATTTTACTTCTTCAGGAACATTCTTAAAACGCTATAAAAATGTTGCTTTAATAAAATGTTAGACTTTATATTCGTTTTCTACAATAATGCACCACTGAATGAACTTATACCCCCAATTTAAATCCTCAGAGGCGAAATTACTAAAAATGTTTCGCGATCCTTGTTGAAGTTGTACAATATCATGTTTTAATTCATGTTTTTGTGTCATTCATGTATGTAAGGCAGTTAGATATACAATTTCGTTTTAGTAATATTTATCATTTTAGTCATATTTCTCATTTTAGTAATAATTATCATTTTAGTAATATTTATCATTTTAGTAATATTTATCTTTTTAATAATATTTATCATTTTAGTAATATTCAAGTATTTATTTCATTTTAGTAAAATTTATGTTAACTTTTAAAAAGTTAAATTAAACTGTTTCCTATAAAAGGCAACGAACAAAATAAAAAATATGATGCATTAATACGTAACTTCACGCCTGTAATCCCCGAAGAAGTAGGCAGAGGAATGCAGAATACTCCCACGTTTCACCGGTTACGTTTACGTCCCACTATGTAATAGGTGGTGAGCGTCCCACTATGTAATAGGTGGTGAGCGTCCCACTATGTAATAGGTGGTGAGCGTCCCACTATGTAATAGCATTAATACAATTGTACATACATACATATGGTCAGACCAGGTCCCTCACGGGATAAACAGAAAGCACCGCGTGCCATATATCTCTCTATCCTTATAGACCTGCCGTGCTTCTTCTACTCATATAAATCTCTTATATATTTATGTCGGTTCCATGAGACTTCTTACTTTCCCATCAGTCAGTATCTGACCTATTTAATCAAGATAATTATGTGAGTCTTGGCTTTTATACAATCATGGACCACTTTTTTTTTATTTCATTACGCATATTTTACAACAAACGCTTATTTTACAACAAACGCTTATTTTACAACAAGTTTTATTTATACAGAACCGTCCGTGTAAAACGGAACGGTAACACGGAATTATTATTATTCTCAGGTCTCCATGAAATACTCAAAGATTGCACAGCTCTTTGCTTTTACCTATCTCATTTATTAATAGTTAATTATTTTTGTATAATAAACATACCAAAAAGCTATTGTTATAAAAAATGGTTGGGAAACTGGGTCTTTGTTTTGCAAAAATTTTAATTGAATTTCCACGTTAATAAAAAAAGATAATACAAATTATTGTTCAGTTTGACTTACTAAAGTCTTCAATTTCTTATAACAATTGGAATAATTATTAGCGTTTTATTGAATCAAAACATATACTTTCCTATTTCTAAGGTTTGAAAGTTATTTTGTTACGAGACTGAGATTACACTAAATATTTTTATCTATAAGTAACTACGACGACTCAGGTGGTACTTTAATGCTTTATCTCGGGTTTTCGTCACCTATACATACAACATGGATTTTTAAATTATATTGATTTCATATTAACATTTCAATTTTTTTTTATAATATGGAAGTAGAGCACAGGCATGCAGTCCACCTGATGGTAAGTGGCTCCTGCCGCCCATGGACATCTGTGATCAACTCCAGATGAGTCACCACAGATGCGCCTCTACCCCTGAGGACTAAGCTGGAATGCCTCGAAAAAGTATGTCTCCTACTACACCCTTCAAATCAGAACACAGCAGCGCTTAACGCTGCTGTTATAAGGCAGAAATAGGTGGTGCCGCCGGAGTCGAATCACAGAGGGTTCTACCACCACAATAATTATTAATGTTTTACTGTCACGTAATTTAAAATAAAACTCATAAAAAACGTCGTAATCCTCTAAGAGGTAGGCCAACGAGTGTAGAAAAATCCCTCGGTTCAATAGTTACGTTTACTTCCCACCATACAAACTAATTATCTTCATTATAGATAACTCAATGTAGAGTCTAACTATCAAAGGAGGCTCTATCCCCGGGTCTTCTGCCTTGTAGTTGTCCCATTACCCTTCCTTTTTTGAAAATTTGCTAAGGGTTCTCCTAAGGCAGATTGTGGAGAAAATAGTTATTATTTTGAGCTCTAAAATGATAGATGTATTAGTACGACGCGCAGTCTATGGAATACCCAACATTTTGCTTGAATACACGTACACTGCATTATGGAACATTGGCTGCGGGATCCAAAAAGCTATTCACAAAGCTTAATGCACAAGTTTTTGGAGAGCCCTAACTTACAAGATCGCTTTTGGTAGTCAGTTTTGGTAGTCGAACCTCAGACATGAGGACATGACTGGAGAAGAGGGATAGATAACTCGTATTAACTCGATACTTAGTTTGGATGGAAGTTATTTTTCGCTGAAACTGTATTATTTTTCTTTTTTAACTATTTTAGGTGATGAATGCAAAAAAATCGGTAAGTCAGGAAGGGACCAGGATTTAAGCTATGTCCATAGTAAATTGCGACAAATTTGATTTAACTGTGGGAAGATGACAACGTACCTAGGAGGCTGATAGTTAATGTTTCAATTATATTTATATGGATCAAGAAAACTTATCTATATAACTTCCTTCCAAATTTTAATAAACGAAGTTCCACAAAGTAACCAATAGGTAAATGTAGTTAAAATAAATGAGGCCCAGTTGTTGTACATTTACGAATTCGTAAATTTGGTTTATATGGTTATACATTTAATTTGTTGTTGAAAATAAAAGTGTGAATTGTTAGAACAGCGCCCCAACGAAACGACGCCTTCACAGGTGATGCCATTGCCAAATAAATAAACAGACAATTCTAAAAATGATCACGTTCTAGTATCATTTCATTCTGCCTGTCTGTTATATTTTTGTTTCGTATATTTTTGTGAAAATATTTTCAATGTTAATCGACAAATAACATTTATTGTTTTATTATATATTCTCACACTATCCAACGTAGATAGACTTAGTGCATATTATAATTACTAAATTTGTATATTACACATACGTATATTTATACAATGCAAAAATATTATTATCTTTATTGCAAACAACTTTTATAATATTAGTGTAGGTAAGTGAAAAAATTCGTAGCTAGGTCACTGCCGATGAATAGAGGTGGTGGATGCGCCGCACTGGTTATTTCTGCTTATATATATTAGTAATAAGTATTCAAAAATCTCAAAACATACTTGTTGAAATGTATGTTGTATGTGGAAGGTTTTAAAATGGTACTGTTAGTACAGCTAAGTGTACGTTACTGAAGTGTAAGATTAAAATCTTACGCAAAGGTAGCTTTTCGCGTTATCTCAGTCAACGAGATAATAATTACAAATGTTGACTGAATTCTCGATTTTTCACTATCACAATTCTCACGATATGATCTACCCAGCTCATAATTGTACCATTTTCATTACCCGCGCGTGGTGTGCTGCCACTGAATGTATTATCGTACGTCGCCCAAACGATAGCTATTATTTTTATCGCTAGCGGCTATATTTAACTCTGGGCTAATAATTGTTTTGTACTAGTACATTGGAATTTCATTTACGTTTCAGATTATATTCATGTAAATTATTTGTTAATACACACACGCTCATTTATATTATTACACATCGAAGACGCGATTGTCGTCGATGAGATGTTGGAGTGTAATTTTAGACGACATTATGTAATTTTAAACCGTTTTTGTTACGACATACATATGCGGTCTCCCAAAATATATATTTGCGTGAGTCCATTTACGCGGTTGCCGAGTGTTGAAGGAAATAGTACCTACCTCGTGTATCACGTGTCCATGATTAGAAAATTAGAAACTTGATATCAATTACTCGATAGGCTGATGACGATGACGCGTGATGTGAATTATTCGATGATATTTGTTCACACTGTTTAACTGTTAATGTTTGCGCACCTGTATTTTGTTATACATGACCCATTCATTTATAACGTATTTAACACAACGTAGATATTTTAAGAGCCACATAATAAATGTCACGACTGGGCTTTAGTCGTCGGCAATTCAAAAAATGGTGTACAACTTTATCCAAATATTTAAAATGACATCTTAAAATGTTTTAGGAATTTACTTGGGATTAAGGATTAAGGGAACCAATGAATCACAAACTAATAGCCGTCGATCTCGTCAGTTCGTTCTGACGTCTACTCTTATAACACAAGGTCTGTAACTATTAGGTAACTGTTATACACATTGGTAGCTACAGTGATGATTTTTTAAATATGTACGTTCATGTCAAATAATACCACGATTTTTTATCTAACATCTGTTTATTTATGGATAAAGATTAAATACATAGAAAAAAAAACATTGGTGAAATTTATTAAATAGTATACTGGTGCGAATTTGAAACACTTCCACGTTCCGGCGGTTATGTTTGTCACACTATTGAATAGATCATGAGCCTATCGTCATATTTTACAACGGACACAAATGCAGATTCATAGCTACTGCTAGGAATTTCGTGTTAGAAAAACATAATAATAATAGCCCACCTGAGAATCGAAGCCAGGACCGATCGCCCAGCAGTCGTGTATGCAACCACAGCTTTGGTCCATTTTGTGATAAATATTCATTTGACTTGCTGACCGTAATGCTATTTTTAAATTTATTATTTCTTGTATGACCTTCTATAACTCAGATCCGGCTTGCTTGATGACAATTTACAGTCATTTTTAGGACTGTTATGTCCTAAATTTTATAAATTATAGGCTAATTGGGCGTTAGTAATCGCCAAAACCGGCATCCGCGAATGAAAAACAATTATTGCTGTATTCCTTGGCCAATTACTACTAAATATATAAATCCCCCAGCGATGCGTGCAGGTAAGAACATATTCAGTAAAAAAAGTAAAACGTAATAAATGTAATATTAATTAGCATTCGTTTTTTTTATGTAGAACTGAAAAGTATTACGTCGTCTTAATCGATCGAAGGGCATGACGTGCAAACCAAAATATACTTAACGAATTTTACCGGAAAACAACAAAAAAAAAAACATAAGTAACGTTATAATAAAAGTATGTATTTCTAGAAACATTCGCGTACAACAGTTCTCAAGTGACACAGAGTGGCGCTGCACGGGCGCGGGTGCAGGGGCGGACGCGTCGTCAGTTCACGGCGACCGTCGACTCCACGGTTTTGTACTTCGGCTTGCTGTGCGTGAACGGTAGATACCGGTACTTGATCATGTGCTGCAGGAATACAAAACAACAACATATTAACTAGAGAAATATGTGACGTTGTGGAGAGAAAAACATGTTGAAGAACGTCATATTTCCATTCGTATTTATGGAAACAAAATGATAAAAAAATGGTACATATCATCAACATCATTCACTAATGTGCTAAATTATTAATTTCAATCATTGTAAGTTAACATTAAAAAATACTATATTTTAGAATTGATAATCTAGATGGCAATGGCCAGTACAATACAACGTAACAGGATGGTCGCGATCAAATAAGGTGGTTTTGACTATTTCGGGTGTCTCATGTTTGACTTCACACTGACACATTATGTAAACTATCGTAAGGGCACCAATAGCTGAGAATTGTAGTTAATACTCGGTATACTATTAGAAAAAATTGAAACGAATTATTTTATTAAAAACTTCGGTAACATTACGCTCTTCAAGAAAAACTATTTCGTCTTTAAACGCCGGCAACGAATAGGCGAGTGGCCGCTAGAAGCAGGCACAAGCCAAGGTGACCCCGAGCAAATCAGGGGCCCCTGTTTCACTTGCATCTCTTAATGTTTTGTTGGTCACAATTTAACACTGTTTTTACAGACTGTATCAGAGGACATATTTTTAAAATTTTAAATTATTATTTAACTCTTTATTTTTTTCAATTAATTTTTTGACAAGTACACAAAGAAAACAATTATATATTATTCGAGCAAGATACAAACGTAACATGACGCATGTAGTTCCCGAACTAATAGGCACAATAGTGTGGTACAAAAAAAACGTAACTTTACGCCTGTAATCCCCGAAGAGGTAGGCAGAGCAATGCAGAACACTCCCACGATTCACCGGTTACGTTTACGTCCCTCTATGTAATAGGTGGTGAGCCTATTACCATGCATCGGGCACATATCCAGACTCCGAACCACTACTAAAAAAACTAAATTAGAAAATTTTACAATTCCATGTGTGGTACAACTCCATGTGTCACAAGTGACGTTTACGTTCCACTATGGAATATAGGGTGGGCCTATTGGTATGCACCGGACACAACTCTGGATTTCCAGCCACTGCGGGTTATATTAACTACATAATGTAATTAATAAAAATACAATAG
>DWEI01002090.1:0-15067 GCA_018245875.1 Mysoria ambigua | reverse complement strand
CAGACTCCGAACTACTAATAGAAAATCTAAATTATTAAATTTTGTAGTGATCGATCCGGGAATCAAACCAGGACCTCCCGATCGGCAGTCGCACCTGCAACCAACACGACCAACAAGGCAGTCAAAGTATTTGAAGTAAATATATAAAATATATCATTACTTTCACGCTTGTACAATAATTGTGAAATAATGACAAAGCAAAATAATATGTCAAAAGTGAAAGTTCGTCTTTTAGTGGCTGAGGTTCAAAATGGAAGCCACCATAGAAAACACCTCGTCAGTAACATCGATATTACAAAGTTATACCGGGAAATACTATAATATAGTTATAGCAACTTATCATACACTAATAATGACTTATGGTATCTTTGAAAAGATAGATATGGAATAATGAATTATGGAATCTATTGAATAGATTGTTACGTCAACATTTTTATTAAAATTCCAAATATGAAAATAACCTAATGTATGGCTGAAGTTAAAATATAACAGATATGACGACCGATTGGTTTTATTATTATTTTATATTAATTGTGTCATTTTTAATTATTTTAGTAATTAGTAGTTGATTGCCTCTTTGGCGTAGGTAATAGTGGTGGCAAAAGCGGGTAATGTCAAGAAATTTATGGAAATTGTGTAAATACAATACGACCAACAAAGTCTACTTGTATGTAGTTTTACGCTATAATTCCTAAAATTATACAAAAAGTAATACTAGAAATACAGACCAAAGACTAATTTCATATTTTTACATTATAATTATGTAATTTTTATTCACTAACTTTCTGTATCTCTATTTTGTTTATAATTTCTACGTTTTTAAGATCATATCCAACGAATTCAGTACTGTATAATTATTTGTAATCCATTTATCTGATCAGAAGACCTGTTTGGAAAGATGTATCTAATAGATGTTTCTTGCTGATTGCAATGTAAAAGATTGTGTCAGTAAATGCCCTTACTGCCTTTCCAGCCTACAAACAGCAGCGCAAGCGGTGTAAAAAGTTGTGCTCTGCGACTCCCAACATGCATACCCGGCGTGAGGATTATGGCAACACACCTACGAGGAGGCGTATTTCCAGCAGTGCACGTAAACAAGCTGATGACAATGATAATAATATGTACGTATACTTAATATACATATGTGTACATACCTACATATACATATATTTTCAAGTCTTGCTTTAATTTCCAAAATCATAAATGAATAACTACAAACATTTCGTTGTTAATACTGTCCTTCTAAAAACAAACTAAAAGTTTCAATCTCCCAATTTAAAACTGTTAGTCTCGCGTTTTTTTCCCACCAACAATGGCGACCGATTCCAAAATGGCCGCCGTTCTGTTTCGTAAATCCGTGACTAATCAATATCAATACTGAATCAATCGAAATAAACGGTTTCTTCTAAATAATATTTATAAAAAAATCTAATTATATACGTTATGTTTATGCATGTATACACATATATGATAATTGTAAAAATTGTTATAAACTAAATAAAAGGTAGCGTAGACATGGCCTGAGTTACGTAACAAATTTCATCTTCTGCCCTATATTTTTTATAGTAAAAAACGCAACATTACACCAATAATTCCTGATGAGGTTATTTTAACGTCATAACGTGCATTCAACGCCGGGTCTATTAGCAAACACCGAGAACAAATTCAGACACAAGGTATCAGTAGAAAACTCGGTACTACTCGATCCAAAAATCAAAGCCTGGCCCCTCCATCAGTAATCGCGAACGGAACCATTCGACCACCCACGCAGGTTATTTAATATCTGCATTAAGGCGTATACCTAAATAATAATATTGATCTTACCACAAGTAAAATGAAAAATTATCGCAAAACAAGTACCTTAAAAAAATCATCAATTGATTTTCCATAATAAATGATATAATAAACGGAAAGTCATTTAGAAACATAACTAGATTTATGTACGTGCACATGTTTTTATAACTATCAGAGTACGTCGTAATAATTGCCGACGATAGAAAAACGGCCGCTAACGCTATTTCCATCCGCATTGCTACTAACTGCCATCGTCATTTTCTGTTGGTTGACTATTACCAAATAATTGGCGCCAAATATTATTCGAGTTTTAAAAAAAATGGTCACTTGGTATATTTTTATCTATTCCTGGATACCATTAACAGCTAAAATAATTATTTATAAGCATATTGCGCTCTTTATATCGACATAAATTTATTATTAATTGATGTACAGTTAAACTTCAATAAACAACAAAGATCACATTATATCGCCAGATGGCGTGGCGCGCTTCAATGGGCGGTAATGGCTGCACCAAAATCCATCGACAACGTTCGGTCAGTTGACGTAACAGTAAATAACACGACTGAATTTTGTGTAACGTCCCGTACTACGTAATTGTAATAGTCGAAGACCTGTACAACGCGTTTTTCCGAAGTCAATCTAGTCGCACAGTCGGCCGGGGCGGCCGCGACGGGGCGTTAGCTGCGGCATCGGCCACCGTGAACAAACATTGACCAAGCACGCACTGCGCTCCGACAACTTGCCGCAACATTCTTAGCGTAAAAGTTAACGTGGACGGTTTACTCTATGTAATTTGCGATGTTCAAGTTGATTTTTCTAAGTTCTACCGACTTTAAACTGTGTGCGAACGATCCATTCGATATTTCGAACTTCGAATTTTTCATTAACAAAAATGTGTGCTATTAACTTTGCAACAGCGTTCATCGCTAAGTCATTTGAGTTTGGAAAATTCCAGCAAGGCGCCATTATTAGTGAGTATGAAATATTCTTACATAATTTCACTTTCCGTTTTACTTACCTATACTTTATTGTAGTTTGTTATTGCATACATCAGTCGACATAATGACTACGTATTACAAAAGTTATAATACAATTTAGTTTGTTTATATATTTAAATATTATCTACTTATTTCTTATACTCGGTAGCACAGAATCCATCAAAAAGATTGATTAAAAAAATATTAAGAGTTCCACTCGTCCCTCACATAAGTTTGAGATTTCGAACATTGTTCAGGTGAATGGACCATGATTACCGAACTTTTACCGTTTGCAGAGTAATAATAAATAAAAGGCAAACCGCACTTCGACGTTACAACACTGTTAACAATCTACTTAATATGTTTCTTGAAAATAATTCGTGATGAGTGTGATTAATGTCGATAAAGCACGTCAGTTCCTTTTACGATAGAGATGTTTGGCTTTCCCTACCTACCCAGTAATGTAATAATTTTAAAAATTTATAGCCCATAGGGAAATCTGTGAAAAATATACATGACAAAGTAAGTTTTTATGTAAGATAATTAGGTATAATTTAATTACCTAACAGACTGTACAGATTCTGATTTACAGGAAATTTTACGAGGTTATCTATCTGTACACAGGTATCAAAAATGTTTATGAAAGTAAATATTTTTTTATTGAACTGTTTCTGTTAAATCATAGTTTTGTCCAAACAGTTATGAACTATAGTTAAGATCTGCTGTTATGACAATATGGCTATCAGAAATAATAATAATATTAGTAACCATGAAAAACATCCTATTAATAGATATTTTTAAATAATAATTACTCCGTGCAATAGGTACAGTATAAATCACAAACAATAGATTTCGCAATTTTTCCCGGTTTATTTTTGTGTACTCATTAAAAAGTAGCGTAACGATTTTAACGAAATTTTATTTTGGAATAAATTATTATCGGGGCCATGATAAATATACTTGTGCGCCTGGAAGTTTTTTTATTCCCAAAGATATATGTGCAATACGTAGCTAAAAATGATTTACAAAATACTGGCTGATTTCAACAAAAAAAAATAAGTAATAATACATTATTTTCACCTTTTTAATTATTACAATGTATGTTGGACACAGGTCTCCTTACAGAAGGGTTAAATCCATAGTCTGTGACAAACTAAGAACGTATAGCAGACTATTAGTTCATTGTTACGTGTTTTCATTTATGCACAATTTGAATTTCGAATCGAATATACTTGTGTACAGATAACGAATTTTTAGTTCAACCAACCAGCATTAAAATAAAAATACTTGTCCTATCTCGTTCAACCTTCACACAAAACCACGTAATTATAGATCGCTTTGTTACCATTTAATGTTAAACTCGTGGTACTTATATTCTTATAGGTGGAAATTAAAATTATATTACATTTGGACACAGTTCAAGGTCACTTTATTACCTGCTCTGTGTAGATTAAAATCACATGAAATGAAAAAACTGTACGTAGGTATTTAATTGTAATACGAATTCAGTTCTCATAACAAATGTACGAATGTACCATGTGTCATGACTTGAGAGATGTATGCTATATATGTACATATTTGAATTCCTTTCGATTGTAAAACATCGTAAACATAACATCACTGTAAACATCGCAAACATAACAGCCTGTAACCCCCTTAGTGGCGCAAAGAGGAGAATGTCCTTTTAATTGTAAAGCTTTCATTTGAAAATAATTTAATTTTAATTTGAAATTGAGCAATAGGCTCACCACCTATTCCATAGTGGGACATAAACGTCACCGGTGAAACGTCGGAGTGTTCTGCATTCCTCTGCCTACCTCTTCGGGGATTACACGCGTGAAGTTACGTTTAATTTGAATATTTATGTATATATTATCTGTCGCAATTATTAAACATCGTCCTTATTCAAATTTGAAACGCTTATACTGTTATTAACGATCTCTTAGTCTATCAAAACATCTGATAGATATCGTTTCTTTGCTGCATCCGAACACACCGTGATGTCATCTCGTCAGTCTGAATCACGTATGGGTCGACTTGCAAAAGTGAAAAGGATATAATGAAAAATCTTGATATTTCTATTTATCCCATCAAAAAATTTTACACATGGGTCATTGTCAAATTCTCTTGAATTTTTTTTACGTCCGAAAACTTGTATTTTCTTTTGTGTACGTATTAAAATTAAGTATGAATTTATAATTTACTTGGAAAGAGTTACTTTGTTTACAAAACTGCATTGAGTATGACTCAGAGAGCAGATTTTTATTTTTTAATAAGGACGTACAGCAAAAAAATGTGTTTCGACCGTCATTCCGACAGGAAATTATAGGAAGTAGGTATGTCGGTTTTATTGTTTAATTTTTAAACTACTGAATGTATACATATATTTGTAACAAAAATCATAAATTCTAAGGCAATAGGCATTATAATACTACATGTTGCATTTTTCGCTAAGATTTTTCGGTGTTACTGTGCTAAAGATGATAAGTTTGTTTTGCAGAAACCTTTTTTACCAATTTTAAACAGGGTTTAATCGGTAAAATACCGTAATAAATAAATTACTGATACAATGCCAGAACTGAACAAATATTATTGTTTGCCGATTTTAAAAAGTCTACTTATTTTTTTTTGTTCCATGGTTATTGTTTTCATCAGATATAACATTTATAAGATTTGCAAAAGTCGTGTTATCGTAATCGTAAATAAATGACAGTAACATTTTTAGTAATAAATATGAAGTAACAACGTTTGACCAGTGAAATGATATTTTGTTCTTAACAAAAATTGCCCCTTTAATATATCACAATAAAAAAATATCGCTGGTCTAAGTTAATGTTATACCTACTGAAACTTTAGAAAAGAGCGAACCTTTCAAAACAAAGCGACTATGCTTACTCATTCAAGTACACTGTATATCGCAATATTACTGTAAGAAGCGGTATCTGTATTGTTGGCCAACTGTATTGTAGAGTCAGCTATTCGAATCACTTTTTGCTCTATTGTCATAACGATAGAGTACACAGGAACGCATCGACTATTGTGGGTCACCGACTGCGTTCAGTTGGAATTGTTTGGTTGCTCGCATAGCAGGAGCCGAAGTAACGCTGCAACGTTAGCTGCCAGTTGGTAAATGATCCAACGCTTGTATCTACATTTAAACTTTGTATTTGGAACACAAAATCGTATAAGGTTTAATTTAAAAATGGAATGTTAAATTTTTCAAGCCAACCGCTCTTCATATATATGCGTAAGTAATCACGACGAGGTTTTCGTAATTTTTTTACAGTTTTTCCAAAATAGTTGTGTTGGTCACAGTTCGGGTCTCACATTGTGTTAATGTGGCTATCAATTAATATATAGTGACTATTCTATGGGTCGAGTTACCGCAAGAGTAAGCCCTTCAAAAGATCCTGGCTTCGATCCCCATGTAGGACAAAGCATTATTAGGTTTTTCAAATTGTAATACCCAGAATGTAGGAGTATGGATGGAGTAGGCTCACCATTTATTCTATTTGTCACGTATTATGACAACTTTTGAAACGTATAAGTTTACTACACTCTTCTGTCTACCCGTTCGAGCAAATACAGACATGACAAGTTCATTTATTCATTAGTAAAATTATTACATTAATTTTAGTCTATCTCAACAAATTGCAGGTGGAACTTGTTCTCTATTACAGAGCGAATTAGTAGATTACTACGCAAAACGCAGTAGTTGTTTTAACATTACTGTAACATTATTGTAAAGCTATGTTTAACATAACATTGCATCTGTGTAACTCGGAGAGGAAGGCAGAGTAGTGTAGTACAATCCCAAGTTTAACCAGTTTCATTTGTTCCGCAACGGATAGTTAGTGAGCTCAATAGTATAAAAGCTACCAATACCGGTAAAAGCCTAAGCCTCCAAGCCTAAAGTAGCCCCTAGTTCTGTGAGCTCAGTAGTATCTTAAGTCAGAAAAACGAAAATTGTTATACCAGTCTAATGCAATCTTAAAATTACAACCTTCCATAAAAGCATTTATTGAACTTTTATCTGACGAATTTGTCATGGGCCCGAAACAATGTAATTTAGCCTATCGCCACACACCGTGCAAAATTTTGATAAAATGAAAACAGTTAAGGATCACGTGGAACAAAATGATGCTTCTGTTTACCCCGTTGTCAAAAATGTTTTTTATGAAAACTGTAAATTGCGAAGTCTTGTCAGTGTACCTAACAAAATTTTAAAATATAGATTAATAATCTTTAAATCGATATTTACCTGCATGCCGAGTATTTGCTTATCTGTGGTTGTTTGTTTTTCTTTACAATATGTACAAATTATTTGATGTCGTATGTTCGTAGTTCGTACCAGCTGCTTAACTTTTACAGTACGCTACGTCAATGAGAAAATCTAAAGAAAATGAACAGAAATTCTAGTAGAAAAGTTACGGAATTTCACGATGAGCACTGCTGCGCGGGAAATGGCATTGGTAATTTCCGTCGCTCATCTTCACTGCGCTTGCGCGGTGAAAAAATGGTGCAGCGGTCGCCTTTATCTACAAGAAAATTAATTCCAATAATCACGGAAAATATAAACCAAAAACCACGAAGCGATGGCTCCCGTTTACCGGAGCCCAGCCATCGCCCTCGGAGCCACGTAAGTAACATTTGACTAACTTTGTATTAACCAATTTCTGTTATTGCCTGACACTAACAATTGTACACCATATAGATTTGTACATTCATGTATTCTATTTTTAAACTCAACATTATTTCGTATGTAGAATAATAATGCACGGTCATTCTTATTTTTGATACGGACCTTAAAGTTTTAAACGTTTAAACGAAATATAGTATTCAATATGTTTCACTTGCAGTCTTGTAACTCGAATGGACAAGTCAAGCCAAAAAAGTCCTGCTTAAAATCGCCCGAGAGTCCATACATGGATAGAAAATTGAGTATGACGGATTCTGCACACACCCCGCCGGGTTCACCCGAGGACCTGCCAGATGACGAATCTCTACACAGTTATGGCAGCGCAGCAACAGCGGCTTCTATAGAAGCTGGCTATGCACCGTTTAATGGAACGACATTCAGTGGTAGATCCATGCGATATGTTCTACATTGTTCATCTCATGCGGGTCTTTCGGGGGAAGAGTACCTCACCCCCACCCAGCGCGCTCAAAAGCAGATTCGACGCCTCAAGTGTCTCCTTAGTCAGGCTAAGAAAGATTTAGAAAAGAAGGACAGTGAGATTTTCCACCTGACTAAAGAAGTAGTTGAACTGCGTCTGTATAAGGCATCCATATTTTCTCCTGATGAAAAGTCGAATTCTAGTGAGATTGTTACAGTACGGGAGAACAATGAAGATGGAGGCATGGATGGAGAGAGTATTAAGTGTAAGGAATCATGTAGAACTTACGATGTCACCGACAGCCCAATTTTCAAAGATACACCGACACGGAGCCGCAATGAGATGCAAGGCTCGTTTACAGATTCCGGACACTTTGATGACCTCACCAACTCATCGTTACACTCTAAAGAATCGGTGCTAATGCTCACACACGATGCCTCTTGCATGACTGAGGTGGAGGATAGTGACTTGGAACGTCGCAACTTGATTGCATATTATGAGAAGAAAATAGAAGATGTTGTTAGGGCGCATGTAGGTGAAAGTCAAGAAATGAAGAAATCTCACAATGATAAAGTGGAGGCTCTCTTGCAGAAGTTGGCAGATGTGAACACTCGTTATTGTGAACTGCTGCCAAATTATGAACAGGCAAAGGAAAGAATTCATGTGTTGGAGAAGCAGCTGGAGGAAGCGAGCAAGCAGTTGCAGGACGAGGAAGGCAGGCACCGAGCTATGTATCTGCAGATGTACAACAAGGGGCTTGAGGCAGCTCAGTTTGAACTGGGCAAGGTAATATGACATTATATTTAAATAAATTTATAGTAATCGATAACATTCTGTCCAATAAGGGGCACAGTAAAAGTACATTTCCTAACCCCATGCCAGGAAACATGGTATCATAAGAGCTGACTAAACCCCACACTGGCATATTATAGTCTACCGAGATCCAGCTAAATGCCCTGGCCACTTGGCCAGTTGTGTGTGTGGCATGAAGTGGTGCTCCATTGTCCTCAAACAACATGCAACAATGTGGTTTATAAGTATCACCCTTCATAGTAGGCCTATTTCCAGCTTTGTTATCCTATCCTATGGCTATCCAGAGGACTTCCAAATATGTAATACATATTGCTATTTTTTACCTTATATATTTGGCTGAATAAAAAAAAATTAAAACACAATTACCTGCAGCTCAATATCCGGTTCTTACATTGTTTGTGATACAAGGTTTTCTGAAAGGTTACTCAAGTTATCTCAACAAGGATTACAAATGTTTGTTATTAGTGCAGATCCAACACTGTATTGCAACACATAGTTTATTTGTTTTTGTGTCTTAGAGAACATTCTTGATACAGTTTTGTTTACATATTTGACTGCCTCGTTGCTCGTGTTGGTTGCAGGTGCGACTGCCGTTCCGGAGGTCCCGGGTTCGATTCCCGGGTCGAACACTACAAAATTTTCTAATTTAGATTTTCTAGTAGTGGTTCCGAGTCTGGATATGTGTCCGATGCATGGCAATAGGCTCACCACCTATTACATAGTGGGACGTAAACATAACTGGTGAATCATGGGAGTGTTCTGCATTCCTGTCTACCCCTTCAGGGGTTATAGGCATGAAGTTACGTTATTTTCATATCATTAAACCTTCTCATTTATCTTAGGAAACATATATTTTACATTTAACGGATCCCATATTATTATACTACATACAGAAAATACATTGTTTTTTCAATTACTATTTATAGGAAGGTGAAGTCGAAGACAAAAGCCATCTAAGCCGAGTTTCAGTAGAAGAATTATTAGAACAATTGCAAATCACACAGACCGAGCTTGAGAATGTCAGGGTAAGTTTCCTAGAAATGTACTCGGCCACTATTCCAAATATAATATTGTTTCGCTAACAAGAAATATTAAAAGATTGATGTCAATTGTTCGATAACTTCTGTCTGTAGATTGCTACAAGTAAAAATTTTTAATTTCCCAGTATGCTAACAGTTTCCTGTTTTCCGATAAGAACATGTGGTATCATTTTAATTGAATACTCATTATTAACTGATTTTAATAACACAAAAGTCACACTCATCTACTTGAGTAGTGAGCATGTAGAGGCAATTAACAGAATCGGCTTTAACATGTAGTGCATTACAGGATACAGAATTCACAGCGGACCGAACAGCAAAGTCACAAGTACTTCTAAGTGCAAAGGAGGCTGTTTCTTTGTGGGTCCTAGGAGCTCGAAAGGTTGGAATCTTATACCCAACAGGCGCTGTTACTAAAAATAGTTTTGTTTATATTTTTATTGTCTTATTGTTACACAAGGCTTAATGCACAGGTTACTATGCTATGTAGAAATGTTCTGGTGCAGTAACATCGTTCATATTGCATAAAATTTGTTACCAATAACTTTATGTAATGTGGTAGTTGACATAATGCATGCAGGTAATTTTTTTAATTAGAATTTTTTTAGAACTTATAATTTTAATTTTATAATTGTCACATATTGGACAATTACAAAATGTGAAGTGATATCAGAGTGATAAGATTTATCATGTTGAGAAACATAGTTCTGTATTATCAGAGAAAAAATTATCTCATCATGATGTACATTACAACATGAGTAAGTTTTTTTGTAGCGGAAGTAACTTTAATGGAGCACATGCAACAGGCAAAAACAGTAATAAAATTATTTTAATTTATAAATTTTTAATTTATTCATGCAATATGTCTGTTACTGCAGACAATTATTGGTACTGGTAATAAATAATAGGTGGTACTAAAAAATAACTGGACTTTGTCTATGGTTATATTATTCCAGATCGTGAGGTTTGGTTGAATATTAACTTAATTAACAAACCCATCAAGACTGTACATTTTTCGCATGTTGACATGTTAGTCATTTATACCATGCAATATTATTTTATTATTGCTTCAGATTTAGACTGTAGAATAAAATTGTAGCTAGTTTCATAAATTTGCATGTTAAGCTTTTTAAATCAGTCATTACTAGTTCCTGCCAGTGAAATATTAATGTTGCATTCATGATCAAATGAGATTTATTACCTACCCCTCAAGAGACCCTGTGTGGTTCAAAATGTTCTGTGATCCCTGTCCTGCATCCCCAGTGTCCCAGTTATGGGCATAACCCCCCACAGGAGGCCTATGTGCAGCAGTGACTGCAATAGGCTGGTGATATGATTGGCATGCATTTAATAACACATTAGTATAGTCTCATGTTTTATTAATTAGACATTTGAAATCCTTATCTAATACTTTGTTAATATAAACCAAATACATACATACATTTAATTATCATCTCAGCACTAATAACACTATTATAGTAACACAAGCAGAACAGCAACACGTTGAGTCTGTAACCCCAGCCGCCGCAGTACATTTACATAACTGTATTTCAGGTCATTCGGTCCACTGACTTCTGACAGCTAGCTTAAGAAAAAACAGCTTGAATTAATTTTAACGTTCAATTTTATATTATACTAACCTGTGTCTATTAATTTTATCGCTTTGCATGAGTTGATTTGAAACAGCCTCTTTTGGTTATGGGCAATTTGTAAATAGGTATTTAAACAATAAAATGGTGTCTTTTTTGTATAACTGTATTTAATTAGATTTTAGATTTATTGTTAATATTAAGTTGTGTAACCAATTTCATCATCATATATCATTTCTTTATTGACATGTTTATTTAATAAGAAATAAGATGGTGAACTTGTGTACATATTTTTTATTTCATGCAAATGTGTTAAAGACGATGGGGCAGGCTGTTCATTTATTTTGCAATTTGCTTTTTTTATATAAGTTCAATTCAATTTAATGTTTTGCACGTTGCATAATAAATTCTGAAATACACTAGCACTTGCTGTAACATTAATGTACTGTAACAAGTATTACTTCTCAAGTAAATTGACACAAAAATTTTTGTTACTTAATAGTCAGTCTAATTTATCTAGCATTTAGCAATTTTTTTATACGATTATGACCAAATTTGTCTAAAATTTATTTTTAAAAACATTTTAATGACCAATGATATATGTTAGGTTATTTTCACAATAATGTAATAGCATATATTTTTTTAAATCCGTCTTGATACTTCAACCTACAGATCCTAATGCCTGCCAGTATGATGATAGGTACATATGAAATGAGTTTTTTTTTTTAATTTCATTTAAAAATAATGTCTTCTTCCAGGCAATGTACCGTCGCATTGTCGAATCGCAAAAGGGCGCCAAGTCCCACGTGGACCCGGAAGTGACGCTGCAGTTCCTGAAGTCGGCCGTGTACTACTTCCTGACGGACCCGGAGAACCACCAGGGCCACCTCGGCGCCATCGAGAACATCCTGGGCTTCACGGCCGCCGAGCGCAGCACCATCCGCAAGGCGCGCGCCACGTAGGCGGCGCGGCGGCGGCACCACGTGGAGGAACTAGTTAGTTTAGTTGTGATTAAAATGGGGTGCACGTACCGTGTATTTCAAACCGCGTTATTTACTTAGTTGCCGATGTAGTTGATTCTGTTCGCACGTTGTTCCACATCTCCACGGTGATTGTTATCTATCGGGGCTCGTATACATTTCGGCTCAGGGTTCTTTAAATCGAATTTATTTTATAGACACTATCTATATGTGATTTTTTTTTATATGTACGTAGTTCGTAAGCGCCAAAGAAACACATTCCTTCATTTGTGCAATTTTGACATAAGGTTTATTGGGGTAAGTGTACAGAGCAGCTACGCGCGTAGCGATGACTACTATTTTAAGTGTTTTTTTTGTTTTCGTTATTTTCCTATTTTGCTATATGATTTTTGTTTTGTTTTGCACGGTTTTATAGTTTATGTACTAGCATTACATAATGAAAGTATTATTGTGGTAGGTCGTAGAAAATGTAATTTTCTCTTTTATTTGTATTTTCAATAATTTTGAAGATAAATTTTGTTGCGATTCGTGATAATAATTTACTAGTAGAATCGACAGCGCCGTTCGTTCGCCGTCCGCGCCACGCACGCAAGGTTTATCTTCATCGTGTATTGGCGTCCACACACATCTTGCCACTTTAAAAGCTACATCTGTGATTAGTGTCTTCATAATAATATTTTTGCATAATATTAATATAATCATACTTTTATTGTTATATTACGACGTATCATAGGATTGTGTCGTTTCAGACCAACATTTTTAATGTATTCAATTAAATAAATATCACGATTCAATAGAAAATACAATTTAATAATTATTTGTTAAACATTAAGGAAACATATGTAGTTGTATGTATGCAAGTATAACCTGTGTCCTAATATAGTTTAAAGAACATATTTAGTTGATCACGAACGGTTGTAATTATTGCATTCTACTGCCTTTTTTAATTAATTTTTATTATAAAAATAAGCAGTTTTGAATCACAAATAATTTTAATATAGTCCTATGCAGTGATAATATTAAAAATACCTGGGATAAGGGAAAACAAGTTTAAAGTTGCCAGCGTTTAGACCATCGAGTTCAGAATAACGAAAGTTATTGTTTAATGTACATGAAGTGGCAAATGAAATCGGTAGCTAAAAATATAATGTATATTGTAAGATTAAATGACAAATAGTGTAACGGAGTCGGGGACTTAGTTTTGTAATTTAGCTAATTTGATTTTGCATCATCAAGAGTATAATATATCTACTTAATAAGGGGTAGCAAAGGTGCCAGCGAGCTGTACCTTTGGCGTCGTGATAGGCGTTTTTATTTATTTACTGTTACGGTTCGACAGGATCTCATGACATCAGGCATAATTTATTGTTATCGTTTATTGTAACAACTGCTTGCCCCCAAATAAAACAGTGAATGAATAATGTTTTTGTTTTCTTGTGGTCCTTGTTCCTAAACAAGGTGGTACACTTCGTGGACGGTATGAGGATGTCGAGAGCAGCGCGAGGTCTCGGCTGTGGTCTGCAGAGCGGCGGAGCGGCGCAGTGCTCTTCCACGTTCCAGTCGTGCAATCATGGCGGTGAGTTCATGTATTGTACTCCAGGTACAAATCAAGACTCCGAGCCACTACTATACATTCTACGTTAGAAAAATCCTATACTAATCGACCTCGCATTAGAATCCAGGACCTTTTGATCGGCAGCCGTTTGCAAATGCTCTACTGACGTGACAGACATTACAGAAGTGTCCAATTTAGGAGAATGATGTTTGAATTGCAAGGGCCAAAGAAACATTTTGATATCCTATATCAACACGCACTGAAGTTTAGTTGTATATCTGGGATCATTCGAAAGTTATGGTTTCACTATTGTAAAAATTCTGTCAACAACTGTAACAATATCATAGGGTTGATTAAAAAACGAGGTTTTATTCCAAATTAAAAATGTATTTATTGCAATAATTCATAGTGCCATACTTATTGTAAAAATTAAATTTTTTAAAGCTAACAACAGACTTGTATATTATGATATAAACATATTTTATGTGTTTCATAATAAATTTAAATACCATTAATTAAGCGTATTTTATATGCGCAATGGTATTAAAGTGTAAAATCAGAGGTATTCTTATAAGATGAATATACGAACTATTATCAGTATAAAATATTCATAAAGTGGCGCATTTGTTTAATTCATTAATTTATCATCACGTTAAGTACCTCCAGAGAAAAATGGACGAAATAAATCTTAATAACGCATTCGAATGCATTATTCTTGTGTCATCTTCAAGCAATTATAATTAATTATTTCATTGTTGTATATTATTCCAAAGGCTTAGAAATATATGTATAAATAGCCTCAAAGTTAAAAGACAAATATTATTTTTTTTTACAAACGATAATTTCGAGTTTATTTTATTTCAACGAAATGTCTAGACCTTACTCGACGCTCTGGTCTTGGAACCAAGGCTTAAATGAATGACCTAAATACATGTAATTAATTATCACTACCACATTTTAAAAAAACCTCATCGAAATATTTCAGTAATACAAAATTTTATAAATGCAACAAATATTTTAGCACTTCCAATTCTTACATTATTTACATACTTATAATATGAACAACCATTACTAATGTATATTATAATGAAATGCAAATTTTACTTTTAAAAGTGGTAAGTCACTTAACAACTGGGCTGCTCGGTTGTATAAATGGTGATTGGAAATGCAAAGTTACACACGAGTAATTCACTGGATAC
>DWEI01002089.1:0-15069 GCA_018245875.1 Mysoria ambigua | reverse complement strand
CTTTATAGACTAGACGCCATTTTATGTTTATTGCTATGACTTTTACTAAAATAATATATAATTTAATAAAAAAAATATTTAGGTTTCATTTTTGTTGTTTTAGGATTTTAACAAATACAATTTAGGTTTTGTTTGTCTTATTTCGAATTGTCTTATGTCGAAACTTTACAATGAATAATTACACAAAAGATTCTGTTAAACCAATCGTTTCGATCGCTAACCGTACTGTTGAGTACATTTTTAGTTGCCTGATTCAGTTGTTATCATTACTAGCAATGAAATGAATTAACGCAGTATAAATTCCACATATTTTACGGTACTTCATAATGTTTATAATGTACTGGGAGTGTTCTGCATTTATGTGCCTACCTCTTCGATGATTAAAGGCGTGAAGTTACGTTACGTTTTTACAATACTTCATAATCATTTTTATAGCCTGTGAGTTAATCAATCCATAAGAGACCAACGTGATATTCTGTGAGAGACACGTGCCTAATGGTAAAACAATAAATGAAGGGTCGGTGACGATGACTCATGATCATGATGACGATATGTTTATGAAGTCGTTCAAGTCGCATGGTAATTGAACATCTCATTTATGTAATTTACATGGATTTCAAATTAAACGGTAAAATTGGGTTAACTCTTACTTAAATCATAAGCAACAACCTCAGGCTTTTTCAGTTACCAAGTAGACGTAACTATAGGACTTTTCACGAATAAGAATTTATTTATAACATAGTTTTTTATATTTCTACAATGAATAACATAGAATAAACGCTGGATATTATTCCTAATAATTTTACACTTAAATTTTGAAATAGACACATAACGTTCCAAACGTGTGTATGTAGCGAATGCAGCAAGATATAACACCTGACACGGTAATATCGAACGCCGAAACGCGCAGTGCCTGTTTCCGACGTGCGTTCGGCGCGTAGTAAATTAGTTCCTAAATCTGCTGCCCGATAGTTATGACAGATATTTAGTGCATTCCGCGCGGTAATGGACGCTGTTAACTAGCGTTGTTTATGGGCTAACGTTGTGATTAATAACTAACTCGCTACAGTCACCGCGTACAAAAGTGTACAATCTTGTTACTGACATCCGGAAAGCGTATGAGTGTGTTATGTTCGTTTTTTAGAAGCATTGTTGATAAATGGACTTGACTAAAAAAGTACAGGTAGGCTGTAAATTAGCTCTGTGTAACCTCGAGTTTTGGATTATTATGTAAATAAATAAATACAGATATATAATATTCATTTTTTTTTAATCTAATTGCAAGCGTATCTATTTATCGGGTTTTTCAACTGGCATGATTTCTTGTTCAAATGTTCACATGAAGCGATAGTCTGCTATGCTGCCCGATTGTTAAAAAATTTCGCTTGCATTGAAACACGTGGTGAAATCTATGGAGCGCAGGTTCATAGGAGTAACAATTTGAATACGAAGGTTTTCAGCTGTATAATGACTACGAACCGTGTCTGCTTAGTCGTGTGAACCGTCATAAGATATTATTATTAAATGAAACAATAGTACTAGACGATCAATTATACTTAGTGTACACAATTCGTCGAACAAACGCTCGCCGTGAAACATGGAGTCCGTTTGCGACGTGCGGCCCGCGCGTAAATTAGTTCCTAAATCAGACTTGTGATATTATGACAGATGTGCAACGTTCCATTGCGCGTGGTACTGGACGGCGCTATTGACTAGCCTCGTTCGTTGCTCCGCGCTGTGTATGACCGCGCAGTACACACCGACATACAAACAGTTTGAACGGGTAGTCAAAACGTATCGATCTTTATGAATGTTGATCATGAACCTGATTTTTTAAGTTGTTCGTACGTTAGATCGCGCTTGCAATCCCCAAAGAGGTATTCAGAGATGTGCGTAACTGGTGAAACGTTTCACTAGTGAAGCTTTGAATCGCCAGTTGCCCTAGCAACCGACACGACCAACGAGACTGTCACTAAAAATTTTATTTTGGACAGATGCTTATTTTCTACTGGACATAATCACATGATAATACCCGGGAAGTTGGTCTAACTTAGCATTTATATTTGCTATGTGTCGTTTTCAGACTCTGGCACAATTCATAACAATTTATCAATTTTGAAGCGGTAACTCATATTTTATAAGCACGATTGGCACGGTGATGCAATCTGTAAGTGAACCTAACTGTCGCGTCCGGGGTCTTGGGTTCGATTCTCACTCTATAAATATTTATGTGAAGAGTACAAATATCTGTCCTGTGCCTGAGATTTATACAACATTTGAATACGTATTATAAATATTTGTATTTTAAATTCTACGTAACTTATATATTCCGTCTGGCGACCATACCACAAGATCTTATATTTAATTTGAGATCAAATGGTCCCCGTGTGGTGGATATCCGAGGACATTATTATTATTAACTCGCACATATACATACATACGGTCTGAGACTAGGTCAGCCGAAGTCAATACAAGCACTGCGAGTGCCAAACTCGCTGGCAGCTCGACATCTTCCAGAGGCTGTTGAAACTAACCGCCGAAGTGCGGCCGCCAGTAGCAAACACGCTACAACAACTGAATTCGAGTCGAGTGCACTTCTGCGAATGAACTTTGCTCTCCTCGTATATTGTACAAGTAATAATTAGTGATGTAATTCGATGTCAATTACATGTACTACAAATATACTCGCATGTACGAGTATACTCTGAAAACCCGTGCATCGCGGAGGTGGGCGAAGACCCGGGACATCAATCGGTTATCATTGTCATCGACATCATCAGACACTACTGACGACCATAAGGCTTCCCGGAGTAATTTTTTCACTTAATCCCAACGCTGAACATGCGTGGTGAAAGAATTAAGAGGTTAGCTTCTCGCACGGCATACACTGACGCCCATGAGTGGTGGCGCCATTTGGCCGCGCATAGCCAGGGGACAACATACCGGGATCTGGCAGAGACAGGCTTAGACGCCTCTTACCCCCACTGATATCCCAGCTTAGGGTCCGGGGATGTATTCTTTCACCATGCTACACGGACTCAATCAGACGTCACAACCGGTGATGATGTTCGCAGGCTTCTTCCGCCCTGTCCGCCTCTGCTTACCTCTTCGGGGATAACGGGCGTGAAGTTACGTTTTCTTCCGCCTTTTTCGTGTTCATTAAATCATGGCTTCCTCGTTTCTGTGTTCGTTACAACCGCAACTGCTAATATATTAACAATATGTATTTACAGAGTACCAAAGGAAAAAAACATTAAATATTCGTTGTTTTTGGACACAATAATCATAATTAAATTAATATTTATTTCATTGATATAATCGGAATATATTAAAATTTATGTAAGAAATTACATCGAATGAGTAATATTAAATGAGCAATATAAAAATAATTGTATACGTATACATTTTTGGCAAGAATGAAAGAAATATTAATAGCTGAACCGTTTACGAAGATAGTTTGGTTTTCCTATTAAAAGTTAGATGTTGCTTCAGGGATAGCATTCCTAGATCTTTTTTACTAGTGTCACGGGAGCGACCATTATAGTGCCGGTCCAATATGGAGCGGAGAAGTTCCAAGTCGCATTTACACATCTTTAAAATAAAACGCCAAGAGACAAAGCGAATAGGGCCCACGAGACGGCTCGGACGTACGGAATGTGGTTCGCGTGAATATGGCCGTGGGTTCTGCCCTTGGACACGCGGGGACAGGGTTGGTGAACTGTCTAGCTGGGCGTCACTTCAAATTTAGCGCCAATAAAATCTTCCCCCACATAATACCCAAGATAGTGTCTTGTCGACCTCCAGTCGAATGAAGTTAGGGATATCTTTTAATATTAGAGTAATATACAGATGCTTGCGTTGTATTCATGTTAAACTATTAACCGAATTCAGATGTGCATCGCTGCTCGTACATGATCGAGTGTTTTTTGTGTTTACTTTCTCTTTAGCAACAGAGTGAAAGGGAGTGGAATATATTCTGGAGTTATGAAATTGGCGTACACTATTGAATGTACGTATTTACATCTCCAGCGCGCTGCCGTCTTGCAGTAGCACGGTGCCAAGAAACTTTGGCCAGCGCCAGTTATAAGCTCGTAGATATTAACAAACTCCGTTCCAGAAAAAAATGTTTATTATCAATCTAATACGTAGTATTAAATATATTTTTTCCGTTGTTTACCTTATTGCGCAGAACTACGCGAAAGTGTAAGATTAAGAGGTAATAAACATTACGCAACATTGGTAAAGCTGGAAACAATCGGTAAAATTGTTTTCTGGTGACAATTGCTTCTTCTTGTATTCATGAAGAATGAATAACGATGAATCACTTCTGAATGTGTGTTTGATAGAAATTATAATAATAATATCTTTTAATCATAACTCGTATTTTATTTAAACCAGAGATCACTGAATCCTAGAAAAAGATGGGTTTTGGTGAGAAATTTTATAAAATAAGAAAAGGTAGAAGAAAAACGATACTGGTATATAAGACACTTATAGAGTTTTCAAAGAGTTTTGTTGTCTATTTTTCTTCATAACGCTAAAGCATATAGCTATGTTTGATATAAATATTGCTAAAATATAGTATTTTTCTTACTATTCAAAATTAACGGAAAATAAAACAGAATAGTGGGTTATTCAATAGACCACTACATCCACGGGAACGGGCGTACGGTCGAAATATAAAAGGTGTTTTCGAATCGCGAGTCCCGGGCAACTCCAGGCGTTCAGAAACTTCGGGCCGAAATCTCCGGAGTGCGATTCTCGCACACGAACCTCTTTATGTGCTAAAGGTGAATGCACACAAACGTTTTCCGATGTATATGTATTTCTGCAATATGAAATTGTCTTGTTCTGTGTTTTACATGCCTAGTTACTGTTTTATAATGTTTGTGATAATTGATAATTGATAATTTGACAAATGAAGACTTCTTATCAATGTATGGTTTTACTTATAAGTAACATTGCCATATGTAAAGTTCTTATCAAATCATAATTTAAGTAACATAATCTGGATTATGTGCCCGACATACGGCAATAGATATGGGCTCACCGAATATCCCGTACTGGGACGTAAACGTAACTGGCCTAATGTGGTAGTGTAAAACACAATTCGGGAATTACAAGCGTGATGTTATGTTAATAAACTAAAAATATCTGGATATGGAGTCTATCATACCGGAGTATTCTTGAGGTTTTGATGCGAAGTTTACAAATATAACCAATTAAACAAGCTCTCACATACCTATAGTATGTGGAGTACTGAAAATATCTCATGATCTTACATATATACAGGGCATATACAGTGGCGCAACAGACTAATAACTTTATATATAGAACAATGACTGTAGGCTGGTCTTAGTGTGGCGTATTCTACCTAGATACGACTAAATGCTTTAGTCTAAAGCAGCGGCGTAAGAGGTGCGAATAGTCATGTGTCGCGATTCCCAACCCACATGTTCAGCGTGTGTATAATGGCCAAAAAAATATGATCAAGATGTTAACTATCGCATAAAAAGAATCGCAGAAAAAATAGGAGCATGTGACGTCGCCTTTAGTGGAGTGGAAACATGTTCTTTTAAACTGGGGAAATAATGCAGAACTAGATCCTGTATTTGATGTCCTGAAAATCGTTTTGTTGGCGGTTCGAATGCGAATTCGATACCGGTGGCTTCATTTGCATTTGCCTGAAAAGTTTCTTATTAACTACTTCCGCTGAATCATGTGAAAGTTGGCAGACTGTGTGATTGGAATATGTTGTACTGGCGTTTTATTTGTTGGGTTACACATTGATGCAACAAAAGTGTCACGCGTAGTGAGAGGATGGACGCATCCGATCTTTTCTAATCTTGTCTAAGCTTTTCGAATCGTCGCTACCCCAACTAATATTAGCGAAAGCGAAATTATTGCGGGTTTCTTTATCTATTCTTCTTTTAGCACCTCTCATGTAGCGATAAAGAATTTAATCGGATCTTTCGTAAAGATCTGTTTCACGATCCGGGGAGTGGCCTAAGCCGTTTTTATCCTTAAAAATATGGCCAGGCCTCGCAGTATTCACATTTTTTGGGCAGCACGTCGAACAGGTTTGGTTATTGGCGTATCTCTATGCTTTGTATATTGACAAAATACAATACTTTATAGAAGTAGCCTTCTAAGAGAACATACATTTCAGTTACGCCAGGTATTACGCAGAATTGATATTTATATTAAGTAATATGGCGCAAACTAAGTCACGAGTAAACATTAGTAAGGAAAAGATTGTGTTGGTCTGTACGCCCGTACCTACTTGTGCAGCGTGGCAAACTTTATAGTCTGCTATGTCTGCGAGGAGACTATTTTTATTGTGCGAGACGACCTGTATCTGACAATAAAACAATAAAAGAGTTGGACAACAGTGACGATATTGAAACATATGTATCTACCTATATACTGCGAACTGGGTGAGATCGATCGATTCGTTAAAACATTCAATTCTCTATTATTTATTACGTAGCCATTACCGCCGCGCCTTGACTAAAATATTGATATGCCGTTTATTTCGAGTTGGTGCTTTACGATCGTATTAGGGATTGGGTCAAATTGGGTTGACATTTTATTGCGAGCAGGCGGCGCCAGTAAAAAGTTTTACGTAATACTCTTCTAATGGCTATTGCTATAGTGCTTATTATATGTATACTTATTTTCCTGGCAAAGGTTACAAGGTTTGTTCAGCCATTTTAATCCATATAAAAATTTCCGGTTATTATGAATTATTTTTTTATATTTAAATTTCACACTTGCCGCAAACAGCAAACTTAGAAACAGCAAATTAGACATTAGATTTTCCAGTTTGTATCGCTTGATTGTGTACGTACAATAATAAACCTGATAAATATGTAGTATTTTAATGGTTCAATTTCCTTGAAATGATTTGACCAATTGTTATGAGTTTTTTGTGTTTCTTTACTAAGTCAGGGAATAGGTGGTAGGAGGTCTTAAGATACATTATACATGGAAATGTATCTATGAATGGCACAACATTTAAGGATTTCATTTATGTTCAGGGGATAATATCGTGATTTAATTTCCAGTTTAACATTGGCATCAGTTTAACGTTGAATGTAAATATTTTTTTACGCTTCAAATTAGATATTAGATGCATCTTTGTGTTTCAGTTTTCAATTACGGACATAAACATTAAGTATCATCTTATCGATGCATTACTCGAATACAACAGCATTAGCAACTAGAGATCACGTACCAGTTTTCTGTTTTCAGCGATGTTTTAAAAACATCTACAATCCAAAAATGAATTTCCGTGTAAGGAACTATGAAGCAGATGTGATTTAATATATAGAAAAAAATAGGCACTTTTTTCCGCTATTTCTAGATTCTATAAAAAAATTTATTTTCGACATGTAAGCTAAAAACACCAGTAAGTTTAATATTCATGTTATTTTATATTTCATACTAGCGCTTTCATTTTACCCGCCGTGAAACTTCGCCGAAGACTTCATCAGCGTTATACGAGAAAAACAAATTTTGCTATGTCGTCAAGTTTTTCGATGTTGTAATAATCTGTAGCATATTTTATAAAGTTGTCCACCTACACGCTGAAGGAGGTTCGCATGTAACGAGAGATGTTTTAACGAATGTGACTAATGAAAAAGATTTAAGGAATGGGTTTTTAACTTTAGCGCGCGTAGTTTTGAGGTCGAGGACCTAGATGTTTTCATTTCTAAAACGTATGTTCCTGTGATGGCTGTACACGTTACATGATAATTAAAATGAGAAAGACAGATTAAATGGCATTGGAGCTGATGTTTCTAACATAAAATAACGTTCAAACTTTAGGTATATCATATTTTAATTCTTAAATGTTTTATGAGATACAGCGCCAATAATAATAACAGTATGTAATAATAATATATAAAATGTTATTCCACCAACGTATTCCCATTGGTATTTGTTAGTATAAAATACATATATGTATTTTCCTAGCGGTGTGTAAGTGATACAACAATCTATTAACCTGGACGAGGCAGATACCAAAGGCAGAGATACATTTACTCTATTACAAAGCAAACGGAGTATGGCCAGGCGGCCAGGCCCACTTACGTTAAAGGCCGAATCCACCGCGCTTATGCAAATATACCAGCTCGTATAGAGGCGGGAATTGACTCACGGCCATGTCTAGACTAGAGAGCGAAAAGCAAATAATTAATTTTGATAAAATTGTATGCATTCAGCTTCAAAAGAAATTTTGGGAATAGTCAAAATATTTGTTCCTCTCTCTTACCGGAGACTTCGTTAGCTTATACATTTTAACAATTGTCATCATTATTTTATCTTTGACTACACTTTTCGGGGTTAAAGAAATTATATGCATTTTAAGATTAAAAATCACTTCCTTAATCAATATGAAATCGTAAAGAAATTTGCTTGCTTCATAGTTCTGTATATTATTTTAAATGTTCCCTTAGAACCTTAAAAGAACGGACGAAAAATTTAGATGATGGTGCTGAAGATTTTATTTAAATTGTATTCCGAATACTTGATTTTATGAAATCAGATGTTACATGATTCATTCACATATAAGCCAAAACTGCTATGCTGGCTTAAAAGTATAAACTTCAAAAAAGATACGAATTACAATACTCTAGAAAGCTCAGTACTGACTTTCTGTATTTAAGGAGCCCGCAATTCATTAAACTACCACACAGAAGACATATATAGGTACGAACATCCACTAACAAACAAATGAAGCGCAGTGTACTTGCGCGCAAGGCCGAGCCGTCCGTTTATGCAAATGTACCAACTCCGACACAGACGAGAATTGCCGCACGGTCCGGTCTATTGCCATGCTAGTGCCAAGAATCAATTTACAAATTGCTATGTAGCTACATCTAATATTTTTAGGTAATACAAATAACAGCAAGAAAATTTGGCTTACACTGAGTATTGGTAATAACGGTAACAAATTTGATATAAGAACACTGCTAATGTGCGTCGATTCAGATGTACAATCTAATGTTGCGATCGTACAGAATATTTCAATACTAATATTAAGTAGATGCATTCTGTTGACAACCAATAATATGATCAATAAAATAAAACAAAATTCGATTTTTATAGAAAAAATCTTTAATGGATTCTTTGCATACCTGCAGATGAAAAAATTCCTTATAGCCGTTTGTGATTCTTCCAAATATGAGAACTGAATTATCTGGCTTTCCGCTTAAAGATTAGGTATATTCGAATATCATCGATAAAGTGTAACACAAGTATATAATGTATAAGTAGCAATGATATAATAACATATAAAATAACAGATATTGTTATACTTACAGAAAACAAGCATGAAAAGATTAACGAAAACGTTATTACTGTCCCTCTTTTTATTAAAACGAGAACAATACACACAGTTACGTACTATCCATATGTCAGTCGAGTACAAGAGAATAAATCCGACCCAGATGCAGCCAACAAAAGGACTCACAATACATTTGAATCCGCGCTTAGAGTACAGCCAGCGTAATAGACTTGAACGGACGCCAAGAATGCACCAATTGATTATTGATATTGCAATGGTATATTGATTTTGAAGAAATGAGGTCCCATTTAAACGAATGCCAACGGTATTATGTACGATGTGAAAGCTTTCAGGGTTTAGTTTTGGATGTGTTTATCTATTAGTATTATTTTAATGCTTCACGAATGGTATTCAGACATTTGAAGTAGTGTTTAAGTAGTAAGTAAGTAAGTAGTAGTATGTGTTTTTCGAATCGACCTAATTTTAAGAATTTTTAACCGCTTAAGAAAAAGTTTTATTTTACTATAAAAGCAGAAAATTTGATGTTTATGTATACCTAAAACCAACGCGAATATAGCAGTTGCATCGTTAACTTTAAGGACAGTAGTGGAATGCCTAATTTATCAATACTTAGATTAAAACTTTTCAGATTAAAACTGAATAGAGCAAGTACTTTGGCCAATTTTTGTTCCGATACTGGATCCAATAAATTTATTATTTATGACGCACTATAATATGAAATTTAAATGCACACGTGTTGATTACTGTAAAGACAAATAAAAAATTGACATTAGACACATTAATAAAATTAAAATGGACTTCCACATGATAAACACAAGAATTTGTGTCATTAGAAATAAACACGGCCAATTAAGAATCAAGCAACAGGGAAAACATATGAAAATGTAACATAGCATTATCAACTTATAATAATAGTAATTGTATAAAACCAACTACAGACTATAAGATATTTTTGCGACATAATTAACAAATTCGAGTTACGGAAAATTATTATGTTCAGACGTTGTAGTTTTGTTAACACTATCGAGAACTTTGGAGGGTTACATTCTGCAGATCAAATTTCCATCGCGTTACCTAAGTTTTAAAATCATAGCACTATATGTCATAGAGTAAGTAGCATATTAAAACTAAGCGAATTGATAACTAATTATTACTATTAATACGTTGTACCTATTTTTGTATTTAGTCAGCAAAATACAATATATTTATTTGGATATTTATTTGGATCTGGTCAGTAGCAGTTTGAACTTTATTACACATTTTTGTTACCTGGCTGTAGTGAAACAAGTCCGAAAAACAAAACAAGGCTTTAATTATGGAAATGTGCGATGGGCTCCAATTCCCTGATCGATGTCAACATGCATGTTATGCTAATAATGTGGTTACAATTGCCATTTTGTCTGATGGGTTTTTGGTATGGGGGAGCGATGAGCATGTTATACTTGTTATTGGGCTCACGCCCTGTTGGAAATTCATTATAGCGAAATGTCCCCGGGGTAAAAAGTAGCCAATTATGTTCGAGGCGCATGCATCGTCTCGACGTGAAACGCTGTTTGTATTCAAAGCGTAGTACGTGTTATGCTACAAATTTATACGTTCAACGATTATTAAAAACTTCTCAATATCCATATATTGTATATTGCTCTGTTGTCTGTAATTACGCTGTATATGTTCAGTAACATTGCTTGTTGTTTCTCCATCTTAATGATCCAATGATATCTCTTTCGTGATTTTTTTATTTGCTTACAAGGTCATAATTATTTTCACTGTCGTACAAAATTTCAAACATTCACAGCATTTTTTTTCAGCTTTTCATACGTAATATGTGTTGAAAGCTGTTATATTATTTTTCAGAAATTAAAAATGCCTGGAAAAAATGACATTCGCAATTTTGAACATTTCAGCCTTATAAGAACGTACATATGTAGGTAGGTATCATATTTAGTCCATTTGGAAAACTTGAAGACACAACTACTATAATTAGACGTCAACGTAACTTCACGCCTGTAATCCCCGAAGAGGTAGGCAAAGAAATGTAGAACACTGCAACGTTTCACCGGTTACGTTTACGTCCCACCATGGAATACATGTTGAGCCTATTGCCATGCATCGGGTACACATCCAGACTCCGAACCACTACTAGAAAATCTAAATTAGAAATTACTTTGACTAAGGTTATTGTAATTTCCAAGCGAGAAGAGTAAAGCATAATTAAAACATATCAAAAGCATAAATAATATTATCTTTTGTACGGACTAGCGTATAAAACTGTCCGGCCGATAACTTTGTGAGTTCGTTTTCATAAGTTCCCTCCCGATGCCGCGCTCCCTCCTTAATTAATTAAAGGTAAATGAAACGGACATTCCCTCTGTTATTTTTTGTAACGCTGTATCATTCCTTTTACTTTCTTAACGAAACACCGCTTCGTTTTTAAATGTGAAATGCAATGTACTGATTCTTTTAATTAATATTCTTACCCAAATACATATATATAAATACAGCGATGAACTTAAAAGAAGCGCGTCAGCCGTATAAGAGCTGAGATATTTGTCCTTCGGTGCTTGCTAACTATAGGAGACTTGACGTGCAATAATTATAATATTCATGATATAGTTAATTACTTGAATTTATTTGTTGAGTGTTTCGCCTTCGTTTGAATTTACTTGTTCAGTGCTTCGATGATGTTTGACCTCGTAAGTATTGAACTCGAGAGGTCAAACAGCATCGCAGCACAGTAAGTAAATAGTACAGTTTAATGCCAACCTTCGCTGGTCGAAAGGGAAACCAAGGAATATATATGTGAAATCTCTACCGTCACGTTTTACCCTATACTTATGGGTTGGTAGTGAGCTGCGAAGGCCTCCGACGTAGCTTAGTGCAAAACTGTAACATTTGTATACACACCACTTAATTTCGTACCGAAGTATAAAATGATTTGTGTTTATTGGATAATCGGTGTTTCTTATTAACGGAAATATCGTTCATCATTTGCAAACCTATCTGGGCTAGAAGTGATGCTATGTGATTACGTTAATAAAAATACTGGGCATAATTAATTGAGAAATATTCGAGATAATTCGATATTTGTTTATGATTGTTGATAAATTGGTGAACATAATAGTTTAAGTACTAAGGCAAACGAGATAATAGATTCACACATTAAGCACTACAATATCGATCAGAAAAACCAATAATTATAAAGTGGATTTTAGTTCCGTAACGTATATACATTGAAAATTTAGGATAAAACGCGTAGCTACTCCAATACATACCAAATCAAAATTGTTAAATATACGCAAACATAGCCAATTAAAGGATGAGTCAATGTAGCCATTTAAAGTATTTTTGAAAATACTTGACATTTTCCTTCCATTGGTTCAATTTAACGCTAATTACAAATATTTAGAAGCTCACGGATATGTATATTGACATAGAAATACTTTCAAATTCAGGTAGGAATAGTGTTAATAACGAAATCCGAAAGTATACCAATAAACCGGAAATACTTTCCGACGCGGGGTGGTATTAACAGCCGATGCGATAACAGCCTCGTTTGTCAGGGTTCGAGACAGTGATCATAATTTTGTTAGTCACGCACCTTTGCCGGTCAAAAGTTTGTTCACACAAATACTAATTTGTATCGTCGGGGAAAACGGCCAAAGCAATGTAAAAGGTTACGAATAATGTTTTCACTTAGAGTTGTGGTCTTAGATCCTTAACGACTAGAGGTACGTAGCTACTTAAGGGGGATTAATAACAAGCGTGATGTTACCTTATCGATATCAGATAACCTTCTATACTTTAAAGCCTCCGTTGCTGTTACTTGTTCGTATTATCAATGTTATGAGCTATCACCATCACAACTCACCATAGCCTTCCTCATTGTCTTATAAGTTTTGCTCGGCAGCAGATTGCTTAAAACCAAATGGTTATTGATCACGATTTAACGATATACATTTTCTATTGGAAAAATAAAATAATAATAAACTCGAGAACAGCCTTTAGCAAAAATAATAATATTTTACTCAATAGGAGGAATAATAATAATATTTTACCTTAAACCGAACGCTTAGAATGAACACGTCCTAATTCTTAATGACGCAATACCCTCGCTTTCGATTACTGTTTGAAATGCATATTCCTGAGCAATTATGTTTTATTATAAACCTCTGGTGATAAGCGATATCTACAGTTCCATGAGTCGAATCAGGTGAAATTAATGTAAAGTACGCTATTACCGACAGGAGATTTCGAGTTGGATACGGTTTTCCTAACTGATAATAGTATTTACTTCAATGAAATTTATTTCTGACACGTTTAGATTAAGAAAAATTGTACATAAAAAAATACATAAAAAGAGATTGTACATAAAAAGAGACTAAAGAAGCTTATGTTCAAACAATACCAAATTTTGCGTTCGCACTCTTCAAATTCAAGCAACTCCGGACCGCGAGTGATGTTAATTGAGTGTTGCTCACGAAAATAAAATTTTATTTTCAAGATAACTTAATATTTTGTATATTATTCTAACCAAAAGCCCCGTGAGCTATCGCTAAAATAGTATGTTATAATGGTAATAATATTATGTACTCGTATATGGAAAGTGCTGAAATATTGACGATGAGCAAAATATAAAATATGTGGTAAGGTAAACTGGATGTGAGATATTCTGATGTTGGCAACTGATAATACAAAAAGTTTCTAGTTTGAAAAGCAGATAAGCACTTTCTAGTATAATAGCTCCTAAAAATTAAGCAATAAAAATATATACTCGGCTAAGGTCCCGTAAATTATCCCCAAACGGTGTCCGGCTTTCCTCCTGTGTCCCTGTCCTTTGTCGAAGGTACAATAAAATTTTATCCCGGATACCTATTCGCAGTTACCTTTTATTATAATGTTGCAGATGCTATCCGTACTTCTGAGTTGCCTATTGTTGGTCCGCATAATGGACCCAACCTTTTTATTCCGCTCGAGATTTTGCAGCCTTCAACGGCAGGGTTAAGTCCCTACGCAAGCTTCGCAGGCTGTTATAGATCTTGTCGCTGAGTATTATAGACTGTATTGCCGTAGTAGATACTCAGGGTGTGATGTACAGAACGTCGCCTATTGTACATTACGACGCGTTAAGAATCGATTTCGTATTGCGATTATTCTCAAATTTTCCGATCACGACGCAATGGATTGGACTCAATGGTTTTGTTTCGTTTTCGTTTAGCGTTTATTCCATTTATATAGTAAAATATATCTATAGGCAATATATTATACATATTATGACATCTTAAAGGTGCCTACACGAACAATATGTCAGTCTTTCTGTTGATCGTCATGAGGGTTACCGTGGACAAATATAGATATGAACAAGAAGTTTTAAATAAAACATAGACTTCAATATATATTTTTGTGGCTTACACTAGGTTTTTTACGTGTGACCTACAAAGCTTTTGCGTGGAAATAATAGATATTATGTAATCTGTATTCTACTGTTTTAAGGATTAATTCAATAACTAAATAATAAGTATGAGTCTTATTGATTCAATGTTAGTATACAGACGGATAATTAAAGAGAGTGTAGCATTTACACTAATATAGAATATGCATATAATGCAAAATTGAAATTGTTTAACGTGGCTTCCGGATTTACCTAATTGATTGTTTGCCTCGTTGGTCGTGTTGGTTGCATGTGCGACTGCCGATCGGGAAGCCCCGGGTTCGATTCCCGGGTCGACCACTACAAAAATTTTCTAATTTAGAATTTCTAG
>DWEI01002088.1:0-15070 GCA_018245875.1 Mysoria ambigua | reverse complement strand
GTAGTGAAACGAATAACGTATAAATTGTAAATATAATGAAAAATGTCACTTGGATCACTATGGTTCTACCTTACTCATATATGATCACAATATGTACTAGCCTCGGGCTCGAAGGAGCAGTCCTCGACGGCGTGCGGGTGCAGCGGCTGCACGAGCGCCAGCGGCACGTGCTCGGGCGGCGCGTGCGGCTCGTGCGGCTCGTGCGGCGCGAGCAGCTCGTGCGGCGCGGCGCTGCGCTCGGGCTCGTCGGGCGGCGGGCGGCGCGAGCGCTGCTTGCGCAGGTAGCGGCTGCGCTCGCGGCCCTCGGCGCGCAGGTGCCGCGCTCGCACGGCCGATTCCGACACGTCCTCCTCCTGAAGATGTATTAACATTATATTAATATAAAATGTTTTATGATATGTTAATTTTACATGAGTAGTAAAAATAGTTTATAAAAAATGTCCAAGGAATAAGTGTAAAAATTTATGGATATAATTGCATGATGTTAGTGTCAAGTTATGTTACATTATATCTGACTGTGTCATGTTCTACGACTCAATTTAAACTAATAAACATTGTGTACATAGTGGTCTATAACAAGTAATAATATATAAGTAGGTACCTCACTATCAAATGACATGTGATGAGAGTTCACTACACCATTATTCATAGGAGTCTCTTGAATATTCATCACTCGCCATCTGGAAATATATTTACAATCGTCATAATTGGTAGCTAATATTATTTTGGTGATTTCTATGATTTAATATAGAAGATACACATAATTTTATTAGTAAAGATGTCCACTCTGTCAGTGTAATAGTTGGCTTGCTAGCGCACCAGTCGAGTACGAGGTTGTGAATTTGATCCCGGGTCGCGCAAACTATTATCGGGTTTCCTAACGTGAAATGACTATTAACAGCTCGCAGTTCAAATTAGTATCGTGTGTATCATGGGCGCCTGGAGTGGGAGTGGTGGCGTACTTGGGCGTGAGGATCTCCTTGTAGGTGAGTATCTCGGGGCGCGTGCTGGCGGCCACGCTCTGCGGGATCACGATGTTGTCGATGTCGAAGGAGGCGCGGCGCCAGGCGCGCGACTCCGTGCTGGCGCGCGCGCGCCGCGCCGCCCTGAGCGCACAGTTCTTAATTTATTTTGGTCTAAATATAACTTTATATTTTCGTTAGGAATAGAAAATTGAACGGGCAATTTTAATATGGCCGTTTGTTACCGAAATTCTTAAAAAACTGTTGGAAATATGAATCAACAATTTCTTTATTAATTTGAATATAACCTAACCTCTATATAATTTAATAAAAACTAAATTAATTAACCATTAAAACATACTTTGAAATGCTCAATAGATTTTTTAGACAAATCGTGTGTATTTTCATCATAGTAGAAAAATATTTTTTTTACATATAAGACAATATAAATTATTTTATACCTTTCATGACTTGATGTTGAAGTGTCTTCATCTCTGTCTCTCTCTTTGATCTTTCTAGACAGTGGAGGTCTTCCCCTTTTCAATCCTAAAATTAAAAACATAAAAATGTTCATATACACAATCTATTGCTTAATTTCT
This sequence comes from Mysoria ambigua, assembly GCA_018245875.1. NCBI lineage: Eukaryota > Metazoa > Arthropoda > Insecta > Lepidoptera > Hesperiidae > Mysoria > Mysoria ambigua. The sequence continues at coordinate 13,509 of DWEI01002088.1, read as the reverse complement.
TACTTAGTAATGGCTCAGAGTCTAGATGTGTACCCAGTGTGCAGCAATAGGCTCACCACACATTCCATAGTAGGACTTAATGGAAATGGTGAAACATAGCTGTGTATTACACTCCTCTGCCTACCTCCTCGGGGATTATATGTATGATTTTAAAATTAGTTAATATAATGGTTATCAAAGAGTCTTGAACGAACTTCTCTGATGTAAATAAAAATTAGTTGACTTTGGACAATGAGCAGTAACTACACAATGGAGTAGTACCCAGAACATTATGTTAAAGGGCGACACGAGCCACTTGAGACTACTACTAATTTACTCCCTAAAAACACTGTTTTACCTCCCACAACGGAACCATACGCATAGTGACAACTATGTCATTGTCATCATCGTCATCAACCTATCTGCGTCCACTGCTGGACATAAAGCCCACACCCCGCGGGGCGGGTCGGTGTAGCGGGGCACTCACGGCGCGGCAGCTTGTGCGCGGCGCGCGCGCGCGGCGGCGGGTGCGCGGCGCGCGGCGGCGCGGGGCGCGCGGCGGGCGCGTGGTGCGCGCCGCGCCACGCCTTGCCGCAGCGCAGGCGGAACCACGGCCGCGACGCCAGCGCCTCCAGGTGCACGGCCGGCGACACGTCTGCGAATGTGGTGCCGGTGACTATGTACATCATATATATACACATTTATTAGCACATCTTGCTTATTGTAGTGTCCTTAAATTCAGAAATATTGTGATTTAAATTGAATAGATAATTTCTGTTACAAAACAATAGTGCTTATGATGTTATTACAGTGTAAATTTATCGTTATTATCATATCATTATGCCAGGTCATCTTCAGCAATCATCCACTTAGTCATAGTCATACATGCAATGCGAACCAATTTCGGAGATTTTTTAGTCCCCCATTAAGACGTATCTGAACCATTTATTCAGAAGAATGCAGACCTACTTGTACAAAACATAGGATGTTCAATCAACCATGTTGCGGACTAAATATACACAATGGTGATATTAATTAACGGACCTCTAATATCACTGAGAACTGGGTGGTAGCCGGGATCCGCCAACGCTATCCTCTGTGCGGGCGACAACGTGGAGTAGGGCGGGACGGGCTGAGTGGCGTCCGCGCGACCCGTACACACGGAACAACTCTCCACTGGATACATGCAACTGCATCTGCAAATTGATAGAAGTATTCTAATTTAGTTACAAACCATGTAGCAAAATATTATGAAAAACCATTCAATAATATGAATCGGGTACACCAAATTTCACAATTTGCTTTATCATTTTATCCTTTATCATTATCCTAATTTCTATCATTGCATTTAATCAAGTCATTGTGAGGTCTGCGTATAAAGTGTGCTTATTTATACGACGGCACCAGAAATTTAATATTACAATGTATAAAAAAAATTACAGGGTTTTGATGCTTTATGATAAGATATAAAAATTATGCTAATTAAACTGGTGAATCGTTAGAATGTACTGCATTTCCCTTCCAACCTCTTCAGTAAAATACAGGCCACATGTTGTTTTATAGAATAAGCGCGTTTAGGGCTCAAATTCCGGATCGGGCGATACTGGATTTTTCTAATTTACGTTTTTTCTAATAACAGCTCGGAGTCTGTGATTGTGCCCGGTGTATGGCAGGCAACAGGCTCACCGCCTATTCCTCAGTGGGACGTAAACGTATGTGGTGAAAGTGGGAGGGTACTCCATTATTCTGCCCAATTCTTCAGAGACTACAGACGTGATGTTACGAGATGTTACAGGCGTTCAGTAATCGGGACTAGCACGTGCAATATCATACCTTATATCGGCGGGTTTAGCAGCCTTGTTGGAGGCGAGGTGGAGGTTGTGCATTTGGAGGAGCTTCCTTTTCTTGAAGGTCTCGCGGCGCAGCGGCCGAGTGCGCGCGCACGTGGCGGCCTCGTCGCCCGGCAGGCAGCCTCCGTAGCCGCCCGGCTCGCTCTCGAACTCCACCGCGCCCTTCGCCACCCGTGCCTGCAAAATCAATTTGAGTATACATTAATAATTTAAAAATTAATCACACATATGGGTTTATGTTCTCCTCTGAGACACTTAAGAGCCGAGTGGTTTAACTGATAGAAAATTTCACTTTGCATGTAAACACCATGATGTTGCGTTGGTCGTAAAACAACTGTCAACATGAATTAGGAGCTCGGAGGGGTGCATGAAAGAAGCTTCCACGACCGGCGACTGTGTCTAATTAATTACATATATACTGCCAGGCGCACCCTGGACATTGCGACTAATCCTTTCATCACGATGGCTGATCATTCATGATATGCTGTCGACTCGACAAAGAAGAATAAGTAGCTCGGAATATGAATTTTGATTGCCCGGATATGACAAGCCCACAAACTTTTAGCCCACTAAACTTAACTGGTTAAGTGTGAGAGTGCAGATGAGTCTAGTGCAGAGGAGTGTGTTCCTCCGCTTTCATCTTCGGAGATCACAGGCGTGATCTTACGTATTCTAATAGAGGTGAACCTTTCTAAAATATTAAGATTTTTTTTAAAGTTTCTCGATACGGGACGACTCGATTATACATATTCCGCAGATTCATAAAAGATTCATTGTGTGTATGAAACATACGAAATAAACATTTACTTAATTCGGGCTAAGTAATCGGAACGCGAAGCTGATGATATATATTTATAAACATGTACATAAAATATTTCTGGACGAAAAGCAATGGAAAAACAATCGCTATAATAAGGTTGGGTTTTCCAGGTATCCGTTCAACCCACATGTGAATAGGGACTTTCACTCGTGAAATTGCTGTGATATTATATAACAGCCTATTTATGTACAATCCGATAGGATCTATGTCGCAATTTACGACGATAACAATAAATAATGTTCGGATGTTACACGGATATAATTAGAGATACGGATAGTTTGAAAGGGAGTTAATCCTTAGTTACGCGAATGAATTTTCATAATATATTTAATTACGCTGATTTTATCGCTAGTTTGGAATCAAGGGGCGATGTGTGTTTTCCAAACTGGTCCTTCTCATATTGAAAGGTATTCCGTTATTAGACAACAAAAATATAGAAGGGACAATGTTAATGATAACAAGGAGGATGCAGGTCAAGACGGACGGTGATCCTCTCCTGCTAACTATAATTAGTTCTTTATAGTTTACGCACTGAATGTTACACGGGTCTTAAACAACGATTAATATTGATGACGATGACCCTAACATTTAAACTGGTAAATTTTTAAGACCCTTCAGAAGTAAGCAGGAGTGGGTATTAAAAAAGATTTGGATTAACATCACAGCCGCCGCAAAGCGCAGAGTTCAGCAACAACTGAAGCCACAAGCAGAGGTCGTTGACTCGCACCGAACGCAAACATCTGGGTCACCTGATAAGCGATAGCCATCGGATACGAGACCGTTTCACGCGACAGAAAGGTTTCGTAGTAAAATTTATTCACGGTCGACAAACTTTACGCCTCGATACTCCTGTTGTTATGCCCCATTTGAATTGTTTCACAACTATCGTCGTTTTAATCGATGACACAATAGGAGGGTAGTTACGTCTCGCGTAAAGAACAGCGGAGGAGTGTTATTATTATACGTAAAACGTAATTACATATTTAGATAGATGTGTTTCCATACGGTACGCAGTGATCTTGGACTTTGAACGGCAGTCGGATGAGATCACGCCGAAAAATATAAGGAATTTGAAAATTGTCTCCCAACCTGGTGAATAAATAACTTAGATGGCATTGATGGTCAAATAGTTTGCAAGCTCACCTACTGATCAAGAGGACTTGCGATCTACCCCCGGTCCGGATAGTATTGTATTCTTATCTTGTAATAGTGGCTTGGGGCGTGAATATGTATTTGTTCCCGGTATGGCCTGGCCGGTAACTGGTGAAACATAGGAGTATACTACACTCCTCTCGCCGCCTTTTCAGTGATTACGGGCGTGTTGTTATAGATATTTATTTATCAATTAAACGGCAGTCTGTTTACATCAAAAAAGTTAGGAAGGTCTATTCTACGACAAAATATATAAACTTTGCTTTTTTAACCGGTGAAAGAGAATATTAACGAGATATTATATTTTACTGAAATTTCATTCAATATTTAAATAACACAAATTTTAAAGCTTAAATATAAAATGCGCTCATACTTTTATAATTCTACAATATTCATTATGTTCTCGTAGAAATGTTGGTTGTTACATGTTTCATAAACGCTCCCAGCGCGGCGCTGCAAACAAAATCAATGACTAAAACGCACGTCTATGTATCTATTATAGGTACGAACTGTAATCATCTCGTTTTATAGAGAGAGAGAGAAAGATGCGTACTTTTCGACTATGCAAAATCAACCGCCATATTCCACGCCTTAAATCAGCGTTGCCGATAAGCAAAAATTATTGCATCATTCTTCCGAAGTTCCGAAACAAGGATTGAGGGATGCAGGGAGAAAGAAGAAAAGAGAAGAGAATTGAGAGCACCGAAAAGAAATTAATTATTCAAAGGCAGCAGAAAAAATTACAGCAATAATTCTATTCTGACGTCATAATCTTTAGCCACTTATTGCATTCACAATTTTGGTTTCAATGTATGCTAAAACATTGATATTTGACAAACACACAAAGAACGATATTTGCATGAAGTTAATAACATTATTTATCTTTTGAATATCAGTTATCTATATACCTTTATATAGATATTGGTATCCGGGATACTACAATAATATTGGATATAATTTTATTTTAAAAATAATAAGCATCAAGGCTTGTGTGTTATGGTGACCAGGTGGTTAACAAACTACATAATATATACATATAAATTTATTGGGTACTCTTCAACTAACGCGAAGCGCGTGATCATTGCCACCTGTCTTACATGATTCGCAACAGAACTGTCATTGTTGTTAGGTCTCGTGCCGCGCCGCTAACATTGTTAAACTAACGTATTGAATAAAGTATTACATGCTACTATAAATGTTGCGTTCAAATTCAAATTCCATTTATTCAAAATTCGTTCCAAAGAACACTTTTGGCACGTCAAAATGATACTACCTCCGCTTCTTAAAATACTTCGCTAAGGAAAGGAAGCGGCAAAAGAAACTTCATAGGTTTGCTCTTTTAGAAAGGTTCTTATTTTTATTAGAATATTAAAATATGAGCTAATAATTTACTGTAGAGTTACATGATTATCATTACATGTTTATCATTTAAGTATTCATTTACCTTACACTATTTTACAAAGATTTGTTTCAATAGTATAAATAAATCTTTTGGTATTTTATAGTACTCGTAGAAGCGAATACAGTTCACCATAGAAGAATGAAATATCTTAAACGTAACTTCACGGTTCTTATTTAGGAAGAAGCAGGCAGAGGAATTCAGAACAATCCCACGTTTCACCGGTTAAGGAATAGTTGTGAGCCTATTGCCATGCCATAGGCAACTGTCCAGAATTCGAACCACTACTAGAAAATCTAAAATAGAAAATTTGTAATGTTCGACCCGAGAATTGAACCCCGTGACCTCCCGATAGGCAGCCTCACATGCAACCAACACGACCAACGAGACAGTTCTCTTAGTTATTATCTCATATCTCGACTAGTACTTATAAAGATTTTTTTCAGCGTACGGACGTCTCTCAGCATTTTTCGCTGTTTCCTAAACTAATAATAACAAACAAACAGACAGAACGAACGCGAGTCGACACGCACCACACTTAGGTATTAAACCGTCCCCTCGTTGATGATCCTTGACCCATATTCGCGAGGATGAGGCGGCTTACGTGAAACGGCTAAAAGAGTTATTCACACAGCGAATATTTTGTAAACAAAGCATAGCATCACGCTCGTTATAGCTGTAGGTTTAGGCGGAGGAGTGTCACCAGTTACGCTATACGTCCCACGTCTGCCTGCCACTGCCAGCCTGTTGCCATTCACCGGTCACAAATCGATACTCCGAGACAAACTCAGACTCCGAATAGAAATTATAACCATAAATTGTAATTTACAAAAATCCCCAAAAATACCCGACTCGCGATTGTATGAGCCCAGTAGCCGCGCTTGACACCCGTCAACCGAGCAGATATTTTGTAAACAAGTTGCGACGCGAGCCACACTCCCCGTCCGCCCAGCGGAACATTACTCGCCCGCGGTGAATTTTTAACTTTTGCGATGACTAACCTCTCCGTATACTTAATATCGAAACACGTGCCCCGCACGGTACGCAGTACGCAGTACGACGTACCATACCTACACCGTTATGAGGAAAACATGTTATTTTATTGTCTCTGCTATTTAATACTGTCGCTATCATGATCGAACAAAAATTCTCTTTTCTGATACACTAATGTTGTATGTACAATACACTATGATGATAAGTGAACATGAATGATTTATTTACGCTCGTGTATTTTTTTAGTTGTTTTCGTATCGAGTGGATATTTTCAGACGGACTTGGTCATCTTTAACGTAATCTTATTCTGTTGTGATGGAGGACGGTGAACATTGTTCTATAACCTTTACGTAAACACTTATTATTACTTTATCGGCATTTCATTTGATTGTTAAAATCATAATGTTCCAAATGGTTTTGCGGATCGGATTATATTGATACGATACTAATAAGATAACAATGATATTGATACAATATTAATAAGACGAAATAAAAAAAATAGATCAATTAAACATACGCGAATAATTATTAAGGTTATGGCTGCACACCTTATTTGTAAAAACGAAAATACCAAAATACGTATGTTTTTAAAATGTTCCTTTACCGATTGATCAATCAGATCGTAAGAAATCCGTCCTACATATACATACATATCTTCAAAAACCACATACATATCTCTTTAAACTACAAAAAAAATCTCTTGGCACTTCGATTTTGTAAGCACCATATGGCATTGACCGCCAAGAGCAACAGTTAAGGGTACTTGGCTCACAACTCACAACATTAGAACTACACACATCTGCTTAGCAGGTGTTTTAAAGAAAACTTACGATATTGATAACTTCAAGAACGAAGTGACCGAAATTTTACATATAATATTCGATAAACAATAAATAAATTAATAGATTTCGAATGCATTTATCGATTAATTTATTACATTTTATGCATTCCTTACAGCCCTCAGCGGCTCACGACCATGACCTAATTTATATTAGTTTACACCAATTCGAAACTCTGGCTGCCTTAGTAATTCGAAAGTCTTCCTTCCCTCTTCTATTAGTTTTCGGTACATAGACCTATGGAGCAAGACAATTTCCTCTTTGGCTGGCATTGTCTTATACATTACTTACATATTAAAATATTTACGCTTAAACACAACTTGACCGACATAAGTGTACTCCTCCAATTATACCCGATCACAGTGGTATGTTACATGTATTACATAATGGGTGTAATGTCAACATACCTGTAACCATGTAAACGTAACTGGTGTATCTTGGTAGTGTACTAAACTCCGCCCGCCTGCCTGCCCGATAGCTAACATGATGTTACGTTTGATGTGTTTACTCTTATCACGTACCTAAATCGTATTTCTGCGTATTATTTTCATGTTTTTATAACATGAAACACACACAAAGTGCGATCTTTAAATAACACTACGGCAGGTGACTATAATATATTTAAATATGAACGTTTTTTTACTTCAATCTCCACAGCGAAGACATACAAAACAGACCGTCGTGAATCAATAAGTGGCAAATGGCTGAATCAAACGTATGTTTATTTCCACACCGGTGGTAGGTCACCTGCGCTGTAGCCGCCAACCGAAATATACAACGCGCAAGCACCACTACATAATGTATGAGATCGCACGATGGAAATAACTGAATTTACTGTATTATACAGAATCGATAACTTTTGGTAGCCATATAGATTTGAAGTAATAATACTTTTTAATCTAAACATAGCCATGATTAATATAAAATATATATTAACTGTTAAAATGTGATATTATAGGACATGTGAGCCACCTTTGAGCCTGATACTTCTCTACGATGAGCTACTGTCTGCCGTCGACCATCGAATGAAACGGTTTCTAATTTACACGAAAGCCTTATTATGTGTATATTAAAAACGACAAATGGCGATAAAGATCAAGAAAAAACGTGAATAACAAATTCTTTCCCATACATGATTTGCCGAGCGATTCCTATATATGGTGCAATCGAATCGTGCCGTGAACGTGTGTGCATTAGAAAACGTAAAATGTAAAATATAATATTATTCAAAATGCATTAAGCAATGGCGCAAAATCTTTCTGAATCACCTACGTGCAATCATTTCCACTAGACCGAGTCGTCACACGAGTGATTAAAATTAAACCTACCTAATTAAATATGTCAAGGGGTGCTGCTAAAGACCGGAATTAAAATGCGTTCACCGCTCACTTGACTTAAGAGTTCATAAATTATTAGTCAAACCAACAAAGCACTGTACGGAATGAGGGAAAACTACTTAATGTTGGACAACATCATCGTGGGAATTTAAAGTGGATGATAATAAGTTTTTAAAGGGTCTTACTAAGCTCACGTGAAATATGGGCAGGACTTCTGACCAAAAGTCAAACTGGGAGGATATCTCAACCTATCCGTAGAACAAAGTTATATATGATAACACCAAATCGTTTTTATTGTAGTTATCAATCTAAGCTGACCTATATATGGTATTTTACATGCTTAGGAAAAGAATCAATGCTCTAGAACAATTAGGAAAAATGTAAATGCTGATTTATGTGCTTGATAAATTTCAAATCGCTCTCCTGTAAACTAACGATTATGCAGAAGTAATATTATTCTTCGGATAAGTCGATCTGAGCAATTTATTTTTTCTAAAAGATATAATGAAATCCACTTAATTTGCACAATAGAAAATATTTTTGATCTCACAGATTAAATTGACTACATGCAGGATGTGCAAAGTGTCTCTCATAAATCACTCTCTGTGTATGTACAGACGGGTAATTATTGATAAAACTTTTTGACGACAACAACGAATTCGATAGGAATGGTGTTGTCAACCGAACTTTTAATTTTCGTAGGCTAATTTTGATACAGATAATTCAGTAAGTTGCTTTAAACAATTCAAATAAGGGAGAATTTTAGCGCACAAAATAGAAAAAGTCGCGATGGGGCCACATCACGTCAATACAATTTTTAGTTTTTGACATTGCTCGCCAATGAACAGTACATTATACTACACGCTGAGGGATCTGTGGAAGAAGAGCTTGAAAATGATGTGTTTTGCGACATTCTTTCAATTTCTTTTTGGTGAAAACTAAACGTCCCTGCGGAACATTAACGTGGCCAAATTTCCATTGTCCACATCGCAGAGACTTTAAGATATGGTTGACAAAGAGTGCAATATTTGATAATTCCCGCACAAACTTCGTACGATAGCTTAATACAGCGCTATTATCTTACAAAAAAATATATGCGTATATTTATGAAGCCAATTCACATTTACTTTACAGGCGTTGATAGGTCCATAATACCCTTTTGATGTCTTTCACACATCACAATTAGGAGTCAAACATTTTCATCGTCCACTTTCTTATGCATGACTATTTCTACCCAACTAATCTATAAAAACAATCAAGCAAGCACGCAATTACAAATATTCAGGTACACGGCTGACTGGGATACCCACACTCCACACAACTACGCAATTGACATCATTACATTGACATCGCCACAGAGCATTTAATAGTATGAGGGCTGTTCTATTCGGTCTCAGCTATACACTGCATTCACATTTGTAAAACGCTAGATTCAAAAGATGTACGATTGGATATAAGAGTTGTTAATGTTTGATTATAAGAGAACGCTGACCTGAATAGATGGATGAACTAGATATTGTTTAACATCACGGCGTAACTCCACGCCTGTAATCCCCGAAGGGGTAGGCAGACGAATATAGGACATTCCCACTATTTACCAGTTACGTTTACGTTCCACTATAGAATAGGTGGTGAGCCTACTGACATGCATCGGGCACATATCCAGACTCCGAACCACTACTAGAAATTCTAAATTAGAACACCACGGCATCAATTTTTTATTACAATTAATAAATAACATGTACATTACCTTGTGGTACAGGTCGGTCTGCTGTCGGATCTTGTACTCGAGCTCGTGAAGCTGCGCCTGGACCCACGAGTAGCGGGCGGCTATTCTCGCACGACTCCTCTGCCACGTCCACAGAGCACGTTTTTCACTGTAGACAAAAAGATTCAATCGTTACATCTCAACTTTCAATCCCTATTTTTCATACTGTGGTGCACAATTTCCAAAATCGACGGAACACGTGAATTTTTATTTTCACGAAGAGTTTCAATCTAAAATGCTAATATTGTAAAGTAAAAACTAAAAAAATCTCATACCAGCTTCTAATCCATTTTTTACCACCTAAGGGCGGAATTTTAACAGTAAAAAAATGTCTAAATACAAATTTCGTCATTGTCGTTACAGCCGTCACAGAGAAATCAATTATAATATATACAAGAATGGTTTATTAAGTACAGTGGATAATTCCACAAACGTTTTGCAAAGCAGTGTCGAAGTACTGAACTTTTCTGATCTGATGAGAGTACCGCCTAAAACCCTCCTATATCCTGGTATTTTTTTACAAAAAAGTACCTTGTGATCTGTCTGAAGTTACAGATTCAATGATAAGATTCTTCTACATGTTATACATATACTGAATCAAAATAATACCTACGCGACGACCGTGTGTGTACAACAGAAGCGGCGCGAACAATTTGTAACCTGTTCAATCGTGCATTATGTACATGAACGAAAACAGACAACATTATTTTTAATATTAATAGACATGTTGACAAAGGATTTCGGATTAGACAGAGGTGGGACTTCACTACTTTTTGTTAAATATTTATATATACATAGTTTCTTTTATGAACAATGTTGTATTAGTCCAGTATTTGAGTCGATGAAGTTTCTAGAATAAGCCCAAACACATTTCCATATCAATAACTGAATAAATGAACACAATAACAATATATAAATTGTCAACTAAAAACATAAAAATGACCAATAATTAATCGGTATAACATTTTAGCATACAATAATAGATAAGTAAAACAGAAATAATTACTGCAGATAAACAGGTGGTTTTTATTTCAGGAACAAGTTCCCTTGTCCCATATTATTAAAAATCAATTAATAACAAAAAAAACAATCATGTGATTTTAACCCATAAAAACTGCAGGAACTAATGAATAATTTAAGAAAAAAAATAATAGTAATATTCTGATATATAAAATAATTAAGGAGTATACAAGCAGAAATAATAATATCCTTATTCATATGGAATTTCTAGAATTTTTGTGTAGAATAATTTAGAGATAAATGGATAAAAAGTGATTAACACCATTTGACAATATTTTGCTACCCAAATTTCCTTCAATCATTTCATAAGTATGGTTCACGTTCATATTATATTTTAATTTAGTTCTTTACATACATGTAGAGGTTTATTGATCAGTATAGACTATATCTTGCCTGGCTCATGTAATACTGTTCCATATAAAGTTTCATATAGTTAATTTTTGGAAACAAATATATAATGAGGAAGTAGAAAACGAAATAAAATACCTTTGTTCAATTGCTCGTGATAAGAATTGTGACTCTGTGTAAGATAATAACAACAAACACTAAGGCTTAATTTCCACTAGGTAGAGTTGCAACAAAAACAATTAATTGATAGTTCCTTTCAATTCACACATTTCAGGAGTCATGTAAAGTTATGTAGGCCCAGTGTGGGGCGAGGGGGGCATAAATATTACAGTTAAAATTTAGGAGTGGTACTATATTCATTTGCCTGCTTATTTCTTTGGCAATGACAGGTGTAATATTAGATGTTTTTAAAACCATAACACCATACAGAGTAGCACATATTTTAAAAAGTTACATAAAGGATTCATTCAGTATATCTTATGACTTATAGTATGTTTTTATTCACAGTTAGATCGTTTTTATTAATTATATATTATACATATATTGTGAAATTTGCTTTGGACTTGTACATAAACATAATGAAAATTGTGAGAAAACGAAGAATTTCAACACAGTGGAAAGTGAAGTGTAATTACTATTTTGAATACTAATTGCTTTGAACATAATATACACATATACAAGACATATTTTCCATCCGTCTGGAAAAGAAACCCTTGATCTGGTCAGAATACAGGTTTACTGAGCACTGAGCACTAGATGAATACACTAATAGGGCAGTTATAAATAAACAATTTATTTATAATAAATACAATGCATGAATAACAATGTTTCTATTCCATATACAATTTGTTTATGATAAATACAATACAAAATTACCATCTAAAATTGAGACCCCAAAGAGTTAGTCAAAGGAGTATTAGTACACTTCCACAATTCCCCAGTTTTGTTTACATACCATTATGCTATAGACGGTAATGCTATATACTGGATAGAAATCCAAAAATCTAAATAATAAGTCATGTATAATAAGTTACCAGTATTATTGTTGTTTACTCTAATATATTTAAACTCATCATCACCTATTTAAATTATTTACAAACAATGTTTCTATCATAACAGTCTCAACTGATGTAGAATATCATTAAATTCACACTTTTCAAGAAAACCTAAGAAAAAATTTATAAAGAACAGAGAAACCATGCAATACACATTAAAAATAATGAATAAATAAAGGATAAACTAATAAAGGTTATAAATAAAGAATACATAAGCAAACAATACCCAGATAAAATAGTGAACAAGGTATCAATGCTATCCATATAAATCCTAGTACCATTTTATACTGTCGTAAGAACCATCACAATTATCAGAAATATGATAACATGACTCAAAAACTCACTCACCCTATTCATGGACCCAAACATCTGGCATCTCATAATTTACCCTTAAGATTGTAGACAAGGATGTATTCAGGAGAATACAATGGCTAAAGGTAGCTGGTATATTATATTGTGTACAGCAATATAGACTATATTTAAATTTGGGACACACTATCATTAATCTAAAACTAATCTGTGCTCCGTATAGTTGAATAATTATTGTTGACCTACATTCAAAACATGTTTTAGAGGCATGAGTGGTTTGGAAATGGTTCAAAATGCCTATATGAATATTACATTAAATAACACTGATCATATAATGAAACTAATTAGGTTGTGCATAGTAAGTTAGAGATTCTCAACATTTTTGTTGATGAAAGAATATCATTAATACAACGATGTCCTTGATGATTAGGGCATTTCAAGCTTGCTCACTGACTTCACCTAGTGTCTAGTGTTTATATATAGTAATATTCAAATGCTTTGTATAATACATACAATATAAATATAAATACATACAATATAAATCATGTATGTTTATACACATCTATAGTCAAATATTTCAAATGTTATTTCAATCATTGATCAATGATGAAAGCATTATCATACCTATCAATGATCAAGG
>DWEI01002087.1:0-15076 GCA_018245875.1 Mysoria ambigua | reverse complement strand
CATATCCGAAAAGTAGTATTCTTGTTAAATATTTTTTTTTATACTTAATTAAAACTACAATGGCTCTTGAATTGAAAAATTTATGCGTACTTTTAATAGAAGAAAAACATTACTAGCACGCTGCCGCCACAACCATAGATAAAAGGAGGGAGGAAGTTTGTGAGTGATCGATTTTACACCGGTCCCCTAAAAACTTCTCAACGGCATTTCTCTTTGTTTGCTCCTACGCGCGTGCATAATATCAAAACAGTAATAACAAGATCGCGTCGTGTGTGAAAAATGGCGAACACGTTTCGCGGGGTGACGGTTTCTGCCGTCAACAATGACGGTGCTCTAACACCGCGCTTCAATTTTCCTACAAACGTAAACGTGGATTACGACCCGCAGGGGCTGAGTGTTAAAGTGATACGTGCTGATCCCGTTCTAGCACAGGAGTTGCTCGAATTTCCCGTCCACAATCAAACTGAGTGTTCGCGAGTCGCTGGCCAGTCTTATATATTCACGATAGACAATGAAACATTATTTTTCAAGTTCGCGTCCAATGTGGACTGTCAGAACTTCCATTTGCTGGTCAGTAAAATTAAGGCCGGCCGGTCGTCGTCAGTGTTCACTGTTCGAACCGAGGACTCGTCGGCGATGCAATATTTTCAGTTCTACGGTTACCTGAGTCAACAGCAAAACATGATGCAGGACTACGTGAGGACGAGCACGTATCAACGCGCGATATTATCTAATGTGAACGATTTCAAGAACAAAGTGGTGTTAGATGTGGGCGCGGGTTCAGGTATTCTGTCGTTCTTCGCCGCCCAAGCGGGTGCGCGAAAGGTGTATGCGGTAGAAGCGAGTAACATGGCCCACCACGCTCAGGCGTTGGTCAGGGCCAACGGTCTTCACGATCGTATTACAGTTGTGGCGGGAAAAATCGAAGAAATCGAATTGCCGGAGGCTGTTGATGTAATTATTTCGGAACCTATGGGCTACATGTTATACAATGAGCGAATGTTAGAAACGTACCTTCACGCGAAAAAGTGGTTAAAACCAAGCGGCAACATGTTTCCCACACGAGGTGACTTGCACATAGCTCCCTTCACAGATGATGCCCTTTTTATGGAACAATACAATAAAGCAAACTTTTGGTACCAGACTTGCTTTCATGGTGTTGACTTAAGTGCTTTACGTACAGCAGCGATGAAGGAATATTTTAGGCAGCCTATTGTGGACACATTCGATGTGCGTATCTGTATGGCGCGATCTGTCAGGCATGTTGTGGACTTTTTGAATGCAAATGAGACTGATCTTCACCGTATTGAGGTTCCGTTCAGATTTGAATTGGCACAGTCTGGCACATGTCATGGTTTGGCGTTTTGGTTTGATGTACTCTTTGCAGGCAGCACACAGCACATATGGCTGTCTACTGCACCCACGGAGCCTTTAACACATTGGTACCAAGTGCGCTGCTTATTAGAAACTCCCATTTTCGCCAAACAAGGGCAAGCGCTCACAGGCCGTGTTTTACTACTAGCAAACAAGAGACAAAGTTATGATGTTACAATGGAGGTTAGTTTAGAAGGCACCAACATCACCTCATCAAATACATTAGATTTGAAGAATCCCTACTTCAGGTACACAGGAGCACCAGCAGCTCCCCCGCCGGGTGTGAACAGCACTTCCCCTACTGAATCCTACTGGAACTCAATTGAATCTACCAGTTCCTTGAGCAATGGACAAGGTGTGATAATTTCAGATGGCACACAGCAGTACTGTTCGACGCCAGATCAAACAATTACATACGGGCCACATCCGAACATGATAAAGACTGTAATGTTACAAGAAGAGTTCATTAAGAGGATTGGGATTAGTCAAAATGGCGACATATAATCCACGAACTCGCACCGAGTGCGTAATAGGGCTTTAAGGAACCGTCACAACCGGTTGTGAACATTCTTCCGTTCAAACTCTGTAGTGTGTAAGCGGACTTATTTATTTACAACACATCACAGTGATTACTGTTAAATCGTGTAACCTACGAAATCTAGGCATAGGGTGGCTTGCCTTGTAAATGTATGGTCCCACTAGGGGTGATAAATATTTGAAGTTGCAATAATAAATGTAGATACATATAGGCGGTTTTGGAATGAGGTGTTTATCAAAATAGTGAGTGCACTGAGCAGTAGACTAAGAATCTCTTTAATGTCTTAGTTTATAATCAGTTTGGTTCATATAGACTAGACACATTATAAACCGTCTATAATTATCTGCATAACGCTTTTCGGTGAATGTTTTGGCCTCAAATTTTGGAAACGCTTATTAGTGTTAATTCGACACTCCACCTAATGTAATGTAAAAGTTAGTTATGATTTTTTTTTTGTAAATATACCCATGAAACCAGTTACTTTTGTTGACAAAACATGCCAAGAAGCGTTATAATTGGGTAGAGGCAGCTCTGTGTGCATTGACACTTACCTTTACTAGTACACTATAAGCATCAAGTTGACTTCCATTGAAATACTTAGTTTACACTCTAATTAGCACTCTAATATGAAGTGTACATTGTGGTCATGAACGATTTATATTGAACTATAGCCTATAATTTTACATCAGTCAGTTAAAGGAAATTTACCCCATAGCCTTTTAAATATAATTCTCTGATGTCACTAATATTGAGAATGTCCTGTATTATTAGAAATTCCCTTCAATTTTGGTAAATACATTTTTTTATGTATTTTCATAGTCTTTCCTAAATTGTGGCCTATATATATCATAACCAAATTTTGTTGTTCTCTATTGCTATGGAAACACCAAAAATATACACTTAATGATCATTTTTATATTATGATAAATAGCGAACTCTGTTCAATAAAGGAGATAGGAGATTTTTTCACTTTTATGTGTATTAATGTAATGTTCACCGATAAGTATCATTGAAGGCAAGTTGACGCTCATTGAATACTGAATGTCTCTTTAGGTTAAGTAATTAGAGGTTCAAGTACACATAGTTTAAGCAATTAAGTGCTGAAGTGATTATGCTTACCATGATCAATACTCATTATCATTAATGTATTGTCGTTATTCGATTTGAGGTAGCTCTCGTCACGAGTGAGGAGCTCTTGCGTATAGAAGCATCGACAAGATTTTAACGCGCGCGAGCAAACAACGTTCGCTGACAATCGCGCGTCACTGTAATCGTTGCGTCATCCAATCGCGAGCCACTATGTCGTCGCGTCATCCAATCGCGAGTCAGTATGTCGTCGCGTCATCCAATCGCGAGCCAGTATGTCGTCGCGTCATCCAATCGCGAGCCAGTATGTCGTCGCGTGATCCAATCGCGAGCCAGTATGTCGTCGCGTCATCCAATCGCGAGCCAGTATGCCGTCGCTCTCGGTTCTTCGTGTATAATTTTAAAATCGTAACACACAAAAATCTCCAAGACTCGTGGCGTAAGTTGTTGAGATGTTAGATTCAACATCTTAACATTCATATGATCGTTTTGTTGTCATATCTGTCTGCCGGTCGACAATTGTGGATTGTGGTTTAATGCATGTATTTTTATATACATGAATTGCACATTTGTAATGGACACGTCCTGTACTTATTTATTAAGCACATAGAGTTAAAAATTCCTCAAAAACTAATGTTAATAATTACTGTCGTGTGTGTTCCGTGTGTAATATTATTCCGAAGAATTTTCAACTTTAAATGCCTATTACTAAGTGCGATGTACAGTCGTGCAAGTTGCTTTTGTAAATATAGGATAGTTTAAGTCCATTCGTTCCACTCGAGTGAAATGAGGCCATTTCTTTCATCTTTTTATATCAGTATTTGGTTTCAATATAATTAATGAACAATTTTGTATATATGAATGTTATTCTTGTGGATGAAAAGAAAATTTTTAATAAAAAGGGTCAATTGCTAAGCGGAGGCTATGTAATGTTTATAAATATAGGTTTTTCTGGTGGATATTGAAATTTACATAATATCATGCATACTTCAAAGTCTGCATTATTACCTTGAACTTGGATAACGGCCAAATGGCATCTGAAAATGTCTCGCTTACACCGAAAATATTACTACAATTTAAAATATGAATTTAGTTCATGTTATAAGAATATGATGGTGGTATTTTTGTTTTTTTTTTTTCATTTGTTTTTGTTACCTTGGTGAAAGGTTATTTTGCTTTCGAAATTTATATTAACTTGGTTCTTATTTTAGCGAGTAATCTTTCTAAATTTGACGTGATTATTCCATGTTTTTTGCAACTGATTTCTTTTTGTGTTGTGTTTCTATGTATGCATAGAAAATTGTGTGTTTCCGAGCATCACACTTTTTTGTCTAGTTCCAACTCAGTTATCGTTAGAACAACTTGCCCCTCGTCGAAACAGCTGCGGAGGCAAACTAAAAACGCTACTAAGCTAATTGTATGCACGATTGTGGCCGACAAAAAGGCATCGCGGTCTTCGTGATAAATTGGACTTAATAATCGACATTGGCAATCAATTTAATCACGTGCCCAGTGGCAGGGATTTGTATTTAAAGACCTAAATTTTCTTTTCGTTCACAATAACATTTTTAACAGGTCGGAATAAAAGGAGGTAACTATATCCATCGACACGAATCACAAGCGCCTACACCCTCTTATCCTAATAGTTGTTAGCGTATAAATAACCTTTTTTTGTCGGATTTCTCAAAGAAACTGCCCGCGATTTGTATTATACAATATGTAATATAACCGATTTGGTGCTTAGTCCTGTGTGTGCACAAATTTCAAATATATGTTGATCGTAACTCTACTACCTCATGATTTGGCAGACGGATTGGAATCTTAATGGAATGAATAAAAAGTGTTTTATTGCATGACTATGTCCACGAGTTGCTACTGTTGCTATGACGTTATGGTATTAGGTACATTTTTTTAGTTTTCATTTTTTCGCAACTCAACTGTTCAATTATGGCGTTAGCAATGATGGAGGACATTTTTGACGGAATCGCATGGTATCACTAATTTTACATTGTAATCTTAATGTGATGAGCACTAAATAGATTTTTGGCTAATATGGAAGCCGAAATCACTTGCCATTATAGATTTTTTTCGGAAATCGTTTGAAAAGATTGTAAAATGGCACTTTGTTCATTAGATCAATAAGATGGGACTTTTTTACATATTGTGTTGATTCATAATAATCATATTGATTGTACCGAACTGTGTTGTACAATATTGTACAGATATATATTGTAATTATTTCAAAAAAAAATCGACAAGCGTGTGAGCCGACAGCGAGGTGACTGCGAACATATTATTTTAGATCAAGTATTGTAAGTAGCATTAATTAGCAGTAAGGACAATTCAATCGAGAATCACTAGTAAATACGTGTGGATTTTATTATTTCATTATTTCCATATTGGACTCCCTTGTTGGTAGAATTGGTTGCAAGACCGACTGTCAACCTGCAGGTCCTGGGTTCTATTCCCGGTTAATATCAGATATTTCAAATTTTGATTTTCTAATAGTGGCTTGGTGTGTGCAAAAATGCCCGATGTATGGCAATAGTGAGCCTATTGCCATACATGCCACTTATTCCATAGTAGTAAAAGTAACTGGAGAAACTTGAGAGTGTACTGCATTAATGAGCTATATTTTACAAATTATTGATTTTTATAGATATATCCAAGCGATATGATGATCCACTAAGGGCAGTGTCGCAAAATATACAAAAATGATGACATATAATTGTTAATATTTTACATGAAATATGGCTACCAGATTAGTCCTTTTTCCGATCTTTATTTTTCAAAATATATTATTACGTAGTTGAGACATCTGGCCGGAAAAATTTTAACACTCTGAATTTTTAACATTCGTTTATCATATGATAACTTATTGAAAATGACGTTCGCCAACAATTATGTCCGCGGTCACCCTCGCTACGGCCAAACGTTTTCATATTATTTATATGTATTTGGTAATAGTAATTCTTGTTAATGCTGAGTGAATTATGGATGATTAAAGAAAGATCTTCATATTATGATATACAGTTTTAGCATAGCTGACGTGTATTGACAAAGTGGTGTCGAAAAACTTCTAGCATGTTCTGACAAATCGTGGGGTTTTTGTCCGTGGTAGAACAGCACGATGAAACTATGTAACGCATGCTCCGATTTTGAATTATTAATAATTTCTTACAATGATGCAAATGTTGAATTATCATGAGCATGAAAATTGTATTCATTCCGTTCAAATGTAATGAGGCCATGTTTTTTTTTCTTCATTGTACTTTAATTGTGCTCACATTAAATTGCAAGGTTGTCTGACGCAAAAACATTAACGATTAAAATTGGAAGGTGGCATTTGTAGACCCAAAAATGACTTCATAATTCACTGAGTATGATAAGGTGTCACTGCTCCGTCGACGTCGCAATGTGTTGCACTTGATATTTTTCGTAGGCTATAAATACCCTAGTCTTGGGCAAGTAATTGGCTCTTTATTGTGCTTTTGTTTGAAGCGTTAAAATGGCGAATGGATTTTTTTTACTAAATCTTAAGAATTATGTAACGTCACATGTTTATTTTAAATATTAAGCGGAAGTGAAATTTTGATTTCTTAAAATGTTATAAAATTTAGATTTATACGAATACAAATCTAAACACATTGGTCTCCGTGTAAGGTTTGAGATTCGATTTCCAGGGACATTTGAACGATTTATGTTTGATTAATAATTGTGAAAGCATTGGTCATTGATAAATAGTACTACATTACTGTAGTTATCCCTACGTGTAATTAATAGGGTACCCAATGCAGTCATTTATGACGGGTTGAACGTACATGGAGCAGTGGTCATGGTATTTGCCAACCTGTAACGAATTATAAATATTTAATTAACGGCTGTTTCCTGCTGGTGCAGTAATGAAAAAAAAATGGTTGTTACGTATTGGGTGTAAATGTATTGTAATCGCATTTAGTTATTATGCTATGGGTATTGGAAAATCTTTGAGCCGGTTCGGCAATTTTCTATTGATTTCTCTATTTTTTTTGACATGCTCATTATAAAATAAAACTAATAACGTTCACCGGGATGAAGACCTGGCCAAAAGTTAATCAAATACTCAATTTGGGAATTATAAAAAAATATGATTTTGCATTGTAATTATAAGGTTTCTTTTTCTGTACATAATTATTAGTTTAATATCCGGACTGCTTAGAACAATTTTTTTTCCATTTAAACTATTAGCAAATTGTGTTTCAGCGTATTTCGGAATCAGTACAGACATTAGTTACATCATACCTACTCTTCAAAGACGATCGTCGGTACTGATTCTGAAATTGGCGTCAGTATTATTATTTGGACACTCATTAGTGACGCAACAATGTTCAATGTAAAAAATTATCCTAGGGTTTCTTTAATATTTTCGTCATGTTTATTTCTAATTAAAAAAAAAAAAAACAATTTCCGTTTGTGATAACAGTGTAGAGAATGCGAAATAGTACCGATGATAATACTGTGTCGATGGTTCTGGTCTTGTTCTTTGTAAAGAGTTACAGAGTACATCCGGTTTAATAAATAAAGTTTAAGCTGTACCGAACCTGGAACCGTCCGCACAGCAGACCACCATGGTGACCGTTGTGCCAAATGGGTCGTCATAATGAATTTTCTAAACCCTTGTTAATGTTTAAAGACTGTTGCAACTAACTAGTCCGAACATGTGTAACTTAATATGCAATCTTAAACTGCATCTCATTTTAATCGATGACAAATTATAACTATGCAAAAATAACCTTTGGACGGCGATTTTCGATAATATGTCAAGTAATTTTAATCTGAGAAAATGTGGTTTAATTTTTGTCCTGTTAACCTACACCGTGTCGAGCCTTTGTATTCTATAAGAACATTCAGGATTACGAACAAAGCCCTCTCTTAATAAACAATATACATGCAACTTGGAACATATCTGAAACTTTTGGGGAAAAGTTCTGAGGACCTTCAAAATCAATTATTTTCTATCTATACTAACTAAACAACCTTCCTCTTATAAGTGGATGCAACTATTAGTAAAATTTAAAGTCCACGCGTAGCTAGTACCCATCTTATAGTAGCCAATATTTAGGGAAATGGAAATATTTCTGTAATTGTGTATAACAATGTGATTAAATATATTTTTTTAGTACTCACTATTCGATATTAGGCGCAGCCTAGATGGTAGCACTGTCTTTGACAGGATACTGCCAACATCGAATTTATGACCTTAGGCAAAGCATATAAGGTTTTTTATTTAATGGAACAGATACTGTACAGGTGGTGGAAAAAAAACATATCGTAATATCTAGAAAGGTTCGTAATATTTCATTTTATTTATAAATAATGAACTAATCAGCGAACTCACGTATATCGAATAATTATTTGTAGCATTGAGTAATCTACTATATAACATAAAGTTAAATCTGATAGACCAATGTGTCAAACTAACCTAACTTTAAGCATTCATTGACATTCGGTATGGTGTCGCTTTTATATTTGCAAAGCATTCTCAACAAATTAAGCTTTTTCTCTTGTGTTTTCGAAGACTCGAGCTCGTACAGAGTGCACAGATTCAGGAGTAAATTCTCATTGAGACCCCGCTCGGGGTTCGAGTGGATTGCCTTCTGCAGCACCGCGATGGCCTCCTTCAGGCGGCCCATGTACAGGAGGCACACGGATAAGTTATTGGCCACCTGTAAGAAAATGCACATGCCCAATGGAGTGTTGTAAAGGCGATTTCTTGTCGCTTTAATCTTGTTCAGGAGTTCATTAAGTTTCCCACCTGTTATGAATACGCTAAGCACACTAATAAGCAAGCTTCTATTTTTTGCGGATGTACTCGTCTTTTAAAACCCATAGGATAACAGAAGTTGTAAAGATATATTGACTGCCTTGTTGGTCGAATTGTTACAAGCGCGGCTGCAGAACGAATGGCCCTACGTTCAAATACTGGGTCGGTTACTATTGGATATTTTTAACCTTATCTAGTTCAAATTTCGAGTAATGACTTAGATTCTGGATATGACCCAGCGTAAAGCAATCATCATCAGCCTATTTAGTCCACTGCTGGACATAGTCCTCCATAGGATAATGCCGATAGTCCCCACGCTTGACCTGCGAGTCAGATATCCCAGAGCACAACTCGCACCGCCTACGCTGCTGCCCATAGGCGGCCGGGGCATTAGCTGTGGCTAGACATACCGCGATCTACCAGCGCCGGGTGTAGTCGCCTCTTACAATACTCTATATTCTGGCACAGAGTCAGGAAATGTATTTGTATTCAGACGCAAACGGTAACGTATAACGTTAACGTTATGGCAAAATGTATGTTATATATTATTAAGCACCTGTTGTATTGAGATGGGAATATACTACAACCAGCTAACTCTTCGAAGTTTATAGGCGTGATGTTATGTTTTTATATGTATTTAAATAAATACAAATCTTGGGACATCTCCACACAGTCACCTAATCCCAAAGTAAGTGTCAAGAGAGCTTGTGGTATGGTAACCAGGCGGCTGCTAAACTACATATATACATATATACTTAAATATATATTTTTTATATACTTAAATAGATATTTTTTACAATATATACTTAAATATATATATTTTTGACACCCAGACACAGAACAAATACTTGTGCTCATCACAGAAATATTTATTCTAGGTGGGAATCGAACCCACGACCCCCGGCGCAACAGTCAGGTCACTAACCTCTGCACCAACGGGCCAAACTGTAATTTTTCTAACTGTTATTATTGTTTACTACAAAACAATTCTAACTAACTAAAAATGTCCATAATAAAAGTTATTAGTTTATTTAACTAACCATGATATTGGTTGGTTCTTGATCCCCGGCTCTCAAAAAGTTGTTGTACGCGTCCTGGTACTTGCCGTGCGCGATGTCTATCAGGCCCAGGTCGATGTACTCGCGTACGTCCGGTGTGGGGCAACTGTACAGACATTTAAAATATATTATAAATAAAATAAATTTTTACAATCCAGAATATTAAGAAAAATCGTTATCTTGATTCACTTGGTTATTTCTATCTTTCTATAGCCTCGTGAGCTTCCTTTCGCAAGGTAAATTTAAATGTTTGTTGTTAACGAAATAAGTACTCAATCCGAGCAGTTGACTCACTAAAAGAAATATAGTTTTGCCATCAGAATTTCCCGAGAATAATTTACCTTGCATTTCAAGTGTTAAACTACGAGGTGCAAAGTACATATATAGTGAAGTAATACTTCCATTTGCAATTGAGCAGACTGCTGACTAACCAAAATGTATATATCAAGGCACTGCTGACCCTCCCTGAGTTGACGGTGTCAACAAATCGTTTAAAAGTTACATTTTAATAATTACATTGCATTGCACTTTTGTTGCTATGATGCTCTCAGTACATAAGATTACTCACAAATGCAATCTATGCTCCTTGGCTTCTTCGACCTGCGCAATCGCGGCCTTCAAGTTGCCCGCTAACAGGTGCATGCGGCAGAGGGCGCTGGCGTGAGCACGCTTCACCATGGGGGTAGAACTTTCCTCTTTCAAGGATGTGATTATTTTATTTGCCAGGCGGTAGTCCTGAAATCACAAATATTTAATACCTTATTAACGACATACTGTATTAATTATGGCATGAACAACTTTACTTTAAAAATATTTACATTATATGAGTCTATAATATGTACACATGTAGTTTACCAGCCATCCGGTTACCATAACACAGCCTCTCTTCAAACGTTCTTGGGAATCAGATGACTGTTCTATGATAATTATTTAACATTACTACGGAGTGTTGATTGAAATTTACCTGCATGTTGCTAATATATTACATATATTACATCCTTTACAAAGCAGAGCAGAGAGAAGCAAGCGCAAAAATATCTATAATTAAATATATATCTTTTAATGTACTATATATATCTAGTGCTAATCAAATTAATACTTATTTAAAGTAGTTACATAACATCACACCTGTTCTTCCCTGAAGGAGTATGCCGAGGACTTATTATATATATTCTACCTTGGAATTAAGAATAAGCCTATTGCCATACACCAGGCACTAATACGGACTTAGTGCTTCAACTCAGGATTTCAGTTAAAAAAATCGATATTATTTTGGCCGACCCAGTGTGTGAAACCGAGACGTTGAGAAGAGGCTGCATTTGCAATCATGCAGATAACAAGGCAGAATCAATCCAATAATTTGTAACTCCACTAATTGAAAAATAAGTGTCTCATTATATGAATATAAAATTATATCTCACCTTCAGAGCCATAGCACAATTTGCTATAGAATGCATTACTCTTGTCCGTCTGCCTGTCCACAGCCTTAATGATTCAGTTTTATCTTGTTCCGAAGCTAACACACTGGAGCCATCCTCCATCAACCCCTCTTTGAGGTTTGAAAGCATCTGTTGATGTAAATTTTGCACATACATGATTTTAAGTTGTTCCTCTATCAATAAACTTTTTAATCTTACAATATTAATGACTAGTCTTTCAGATCAATCAATAGTCCTGATAGCTAAGCCAAAAATTATGACTTAAATTCTTATCTAGGATAAATATTTGTTTGGTAAGCTTATATCCAAATCCTTTTATTTGCATATATACATACATATCTTCACGCCAGGTCACTTACGAGGTAAGTAGAGAGCACCGAGCGTCAAATCCTTACAGACCTGCCACACCACCTCCACATTCACAACTCTTTTCATACATGCACGCCGGTTTCGTAGCCTTCTGGCTACCCCATCAGCCAGTATTTGGCTTGTATTTTTTTTGGCCGAAATCTTATTTATTTAATAATAACATGATAGGATTGTTTAATAATCAAATACGGGGTATTGAGAAATTAGTCCTAACATCATCTAATATCAAGTTGTACTACTCATTAAGTTTCAACACATACCTTATCTATGACAGCCAACATGGTGTACAGTCTATCCATGGCCTCTTCGGCTTTGCCGACGTGGCCCGGCAGCTCGGCTATCAAGAGGCGTAAAGAGAACGGCGCCATGGAACCGGTTCGATCCCCGTACGTCTCCGGGTAAAACTGGAAAAAATAACGCGCAACACATGCCTGTAATCCCCGAGGAGGTAGATAAAGAAGTTTACACTGTACCACACTCGCATATGACCAGTTACGTTTAAGTCCCACTATAGAGTGTGGGGTAATCCTAGAGACATACCGCGGACAGAATACCAGACTCCTAGCCACTACTAGAAATTTTTATTAGAAAGTCTATTTTAGGAATATCTAATATGTAGTTACCGATCCGGGATTTGAACACAGGACTTCTCGATCAGCAATCGCGGTGACAACCATTCGACCAACGGAGCAGTCGAAAAAAAGTAACATATATTTTCTAAATATTATTTTGACTGTATACTGTTTATAGTTACGACTCAAGCCATTCAATAAATCCGTTCTACACAGAAATCAGAAATTACATTGTGTATAAATAAATTATATACAATAAATCGTAAAATCAAATATGCAAAGCCAATCAAAACAAATCGAAATTTAAATAAAAAAGCTATTTACTTTATTAAGAGTACATTTTGCATAGTTTAAACATTTCTATATCAGTTATAGTTAATTCTCTACCAAAATGTATTATGCTTTTCTGACAAAAAAAAGTCTATTATATCATTTCAAATCATATTCAGATAATTGTTTACATATTAATAGCGCACTATTATCTTATTTTCCACCAAAAACTGAACATAAATAAACAACCTTACCTGGTAAAACATGTCCGGCTTGGACAAGTCGCCAAAGGGCTCCGCTTCCTTCAGCAGCGGCTCGTGCAGCTTGAGGCGCACCATGATCGCGAACCGCGTCAGCCAATTCTGCAGCGAGCGCGGCGTGTGCTTGGTCGGCCGGTGCATGCGGCCCGGACCTGCGCCGCAAACACACTTATAAACACTTAGTTAGATAAATACACTTATATAAATTCCCCTAACCGACATGATTAACATTGTGCGAGCAATATTCTTATCTAATGTCAAAATGTCTTAGGTTTTTTTTTTGCCTTAGACACAATAATTTAACTACAGTGTCAAACAATTTTTAACTACCCACATTTGACGTAACTATTTTAGTTGCGATATTTATCAATAGATGACACCACTTTGTGCCTCTGACTCACGGTGTTAAGATTTTCTAAAAGAACTATAAGACCCAGTTGCTATACGAAGTACGCTACGGTTACATTGACTATAATATTGTTTTGTCTCGGACGGGCCACAATCAGTCGACGGATTGAAGCCCATAGAATCAGCGGTGCACTGTCCTGCCTTGTCCTGCAGCGGTGAGGTTAGCGGCGGCGAGGTTGGCCGCGGCGCGGAAGCAGCCGGCGCGCAGCAGCTCGCGCGCGCCCGGCTCGTCGCGGGCCACGTGCTCGGCGCGCACGGCGCCGCGGCTGCCGGCCGAGCTCACGCCTAGATGTTGCACGGCCACCGCGTGCAAATGATCTGGCTGAACAACATTATAAATCCTCACAATTAAGTTATCTGATGGATGACTTTGATGACACAAATAAAAACTCAATAGCCTACATATGTTATTTGTTTAATTAAAAAAATAATACTGGCTACTCTATAAGTCAGTTTAAAAGAGCATGAATATATATCTTACCAGTTCTTCTTCCAGTACAATTCCAGGCATAGTAAGTGCTTCTCTTTCAGGGAAAAAGGAGCCCTTAGGTGATGATTGCACCTAGAAAAAACAAAATTTATATAATTTAAAACAATAGGTCTGCAGACTGGGACAGAACCTCTAATCTGTAATCCCAGGGTAAGGATTACAAACAGTTAGGCAGACCAACAATGACACTGATTCCAAATAAAATCTCAACAAATATGCATGCGACCTAATAGAAAATTACTGATATATCGCACAGACAATTTCATTAAATATCAAGTAAGACCATAATTAAATAATCATCATGCTAATCTCATTTGCACTTCTAGCCACTAACACTGAATGAGACCACTTCATTTTAGTTTATAACAAAGTAAACATGAAATTGTTAATCCGGATAAATGCTTTTCTATAGTATCCTACCATCTGCCTATTCTATTATAGTACCTTGAGTAGTGTTTTGTTTGCTTCCGGAGTTGGTATCCAGGCATCCCTGCGTCTGTCCGCTTCTTTATCCACTGGCTGATTCTGAAAAGAGTACATTCAATAATATTTATTAAATATTATTTTTTATAAAATTTTTCATATAACACAGGTATCATAATAAGAAAAACCTCATTTATCATTTATCATTAGCTTTTTACCAAGTCATGTACAGGATATTGACACTTTGATAGGCTTTTGCTCATAATCTCTATTCAGGGCAGACAGGTTGGAGACTGTATAGTGTGGCTTCTTGCTGGACCTATCTTGATGATTGTGTGTAGCCAGGGCATTTACTCATGCATAGGTAGGCTGGCTTAATCACCTCTTACAACACCCTGATGTGTAAAAATGGGATCAAAGGATGAATTTTAACTCTATCCCATTTCAGCTAAAATAAGATAAAGCAATTACTTTCAAACTCATTCCCTCCATAGCATCTGTCAGCAAAGGTGCTGTTAGTCCACTCTTAGTGGACCCAAGTTGTGGCTCAGGTCCGATATTATCAAAGAATGTAGAGGGGTCTGGCAATCTGGCCGCTGGAATTGCAGCAGAATATGAACCAGTTGTCATAGGTCCACTGATTGTTGGTACACTAAATGGATCATCTTGCAGCTGTTGAGAGAAGCCAGGTTGATTCTGTGTGATGGTTGATGGCGGTTGGAGACCTGTTGAGATTTATAAGCTTTATTTAAGGCAGAAAACAGTCATTCCAGTGATCTATGGAAATATCCATAGCTTTAATTTTTAATTGTTAAGCAATCACAAAAAAATGACAACCCCACAGAGTTCATTGTTAGTTCTTCTCAGTTGTGGGTGAGTTCTGAATGAACATAAACTTATCTATAATGAAGTTTATATGTGACTGCAAATCCTATATAAATAAATGATTTTTGACTTTGACTTTACTAAGAGTGAATACAGAGAAT